>JAODGA020002005.1:0-10592 GCA_027574885.2 Drusilla canaliculata | reverse complement strand
TTTTCGCTGTAAACTGATATCCCTGCGATCCGAGTAAATCGCCAAAGATATCGGTCATGGGCTTAGGTGGTTCTGCAGCATTAGTTGCCGCTTTCTTACCGAAAGCGGTATCAAAGTGCGAACGGCTATAGTCTGGATTCATGGGAGATTTTGCCAGATGCGAGGGTGTAGTGGGTTGAGTGGATTGTGGAGTGTTTGCTGGTTTCGAAGGTAACGTATTGAAGTCCATGCCCAGATTTGCAAACAAATCATCCGTGTTCAGCTTTTGCGGTGCACTGGTGTCATTCGCTGCCCATCCAAACGGATCGAAAATATCTTTGTTGCTGGTCTTGCTAGTCACGGGCGGCGCATTCGTGGCTGCTGTAAAATCTCCGAAAACCGGTTCGCCACCACTTGGAGGAACGCAGGTTAAATCAGATAGGAGATCAAAATTGGAACTGGGAGATGTGCGTGTTGTAGGCTGCGTAGTTGCCGGAGGAATCGGAGACGAATTCAAATTTAATAAATCAAAAGCTTCGTTTGTTTGTTGCACGTTTACAATGTCATTATCAGGCTGTGCTGATGTATCCACAAACTGGAATTACAACATGTTCATTTAGCCCCGCATTGCATTTAGAATATTTTGTGTTTTGTATAAAAACTTACAGTATACTCCCCTTCAGAGTCACTGCTATCTTTCAAAATAGTCGTAACGTGAGCAGGTGGCACTGGTCTCGGGGGTTTCTGCACCGGTCGTGGCGGCCGCGTAGGTGGCGCCTCTTTAGTGAGAAAATTGTCAATTATCTCGTCCTTCTCAAGCTGTGTCCCAAACAGAGTGTCCATGCTGCGTTCGGTGTGATCGCGATGCCACGGCGCCGGCTGCGATGGCTTACGCTCAGCATCCGAAACGAAAATACTTACCGTCACGCCAAAATTATCCTGGTAATGCTCTTGAGTCTCAGAAATTGAATCCAAATCAGACCTGGAATAAACAAACATACGACAATAAATAAATAAATAAACGTCGTCAAACTCGCATTACTTTGCGAAGCGCATGCTGGTTTCCTCCTCCTGCACAAAGCCGGTGTGAAATTGGAACTGGCATATTTTGATACCGGTTGCTTTGCCTTGCGTCATCACACCACCGAGTATATTGCGAGCATGGTAGACGGTTACGCACACATCACCACACACAGTAGCATTAATTTGTAGCATACACTACAATAATAACAAAATTAATAAACAAATGCACTCTCTCTAATAATAAACCAAGTGTACCTTTCCTTCAGCCACATTAAACAAATGCATTGCTTCATACTCCTGGAGCGTGGAAAGAATGCAGCGATTCTCGCTGTATACCTCGACGTACGGTCGGCAGCCATCGCGTACTTTGGTGAATAATGGAACCGGTGACATTTGCAGCGACACCAATGTTATCGGCTTGTAGTGCGGGTACATCGGTGGATTACTAAGTATATCAGCCATGTAGTAGAGATACCGCGATTCGGATGCACGCATCAATGGTGGGCACCGTTTTACGGCAAACAATTGCATTGCATCTTCCGGTATCCGGAATACTCGGGCGTATAACATTAGAGCGCAAACTAGCGTTGCTGATGTTGCTTTTCCATCCTTCAAACAAAAAAGCATAAATGAGTCAAAATCATAGACCATAGAAAATAACAAACTTACCATACAATGAATAACACACAAATTCCGACTATCACCAGCCAAATATTGGTAGATATCTTCACATAGCTGATACATGGAATTCAAGAGAGGTGCTTTGTAATGCTCTGGATAAGCAAAACTAGCATCGACAACGCGCACACTACCAAATTTCGAATGGTAGCTTCGGCCAGACACGTTATACACAGAGTATTTTGAATTGGGATGACGTGTTTCAAGAAACACCTTCACGTCTTCGACATGATTTGTACGATACGCCGACTCAATCCCTTCAGAAGGATACGGCATGACAATAATGCGTGATGTAATGTAGGTAATATCCAAATCAGTTCTTGCAATTGACCTATAAACAAACATATTAAACCCCAGGATGTATTATTATATTTTAATACATACTGCTGCATAGTTGCCATAACTTTAGTGCTGGTGTCCTTGAGTCCCTTGAAAAAATTTCCAGCGCCGCCTTTGATCGATGAAAATAGACTGCCGCCGGCAGCAGGGGCGGTTTGAGCTACCGAGGCCGCTTGCCGCGTATCGGGACGCTGGGCTGGTGTTTGACTTTGCACTGGAGGTGGCCTCGCCGGTGGCGGATTGGGACGAGGTGGCGGTGCATGATTGTTAAGCGGCGTGTTACTGGCGGCAGGTGGAGGAGTAGGCCGCGGTGGTGCCACCTTGATGCCGTTGGTTGATTCACCAAAACCGGAATCATTGTCGCCGTCGGTCAACACCACTCTGTGCCTGAGATTTTCGATAGGTGTGCGTAGATTAAAACCTTTGGTTTCAGCAATTGCTCCAATGCGGTCTAATACGGCAGAGATTGTGAAACGTTGATCTGGATTTACTTGGAAACACCCGCCTTCAAGCAAACAAAATGTAAATAATAAACTACCGAAAAAATGTTATTTTACAAATTTTATATGCAAAATTGTTGTCGGCCCAGTCATCGCGGAGCGCGATATTGCAGACCTGTAGTTTCAACATTTTATCCCCGGCTACTGTTTAGTTATCGCCACGCGGAAAAATACTAATCATTGCAGGCAATGACAGCCAATTAGAGAGACGTGCAAATAAAAGACAAGATGATAAATATTAAAATTTAGTAAATGTTAAGATTATAATAAACTATGAACTATGCGTTTACGTTTATTAGGCTAGGTTTGGTTAAGTTATGTTAAAATATAGTAGAATAGGTTAGGTATGTAACGTAAGGCACATTGCGTCACACGAATTAAAAATCTGCATTTGCCAACATAATTCTGCACTTGATCACACACATCGATATGACCGGTCATAACATATCGTCGTTTAAGATGCAACATGGCATATCTCATGCAGTATTCACATCTTTTAGTCGAAAAAATCTGCCCTGTCCGACCACTTTCGGCGTGACTCGGCATGGCTGGACTTGAACATACACGGTCACACCGGCGTACAATAAACAAAGTAGAGTTATTCATACTTTATCTATTTATTCATACATACTTTGATGTTCATAATTATCATTTCGCACAGCTTTAAATACAAAATAATAGCAGAGGAATGAATGAATAATTCTATTGATTGTGTGAACACCGTGTATGTTCAATTCTATCAGCCAAGCCGAGGAAGACCGAATGGAACATGCTGGGGCAAGGCAGACTTTTTTGACCAAAAGATAAGAGTACTGCATAAGATATGCCATGTTGCAACTTCAACGACGATATACTGTATTTCTCGGATTAACAGACGCACAGGACGATAAGGCGCACCTCAAATTTATAACATTTACGGAAAATATATTTTACTATTACTGTCGCATTATAATTTTTATTGATTGATAATATAACTTGTACTAACAATATGGAATTCATCTTCAATGTCGGTACTATCACTTGTGTTATTAACGACACGAGTGATAATACGTTAATGTTTGTATTACTTTTGTCTAAATCTCAAATTTGGAGAAGATTTATTGAAATAAATATACTTAAATGTTATCTTTGGACCTTAAGATGCATCCACATTTTGAGCTATTTCTCTATGCAAAGAGATGCGCCTTATAGCCCGAAAAATACGGTAATTTGTATATGCATCGATGAGATAGATTAATATAAAGGTAATAATACATTCAAATAAAAATAGTTGTGGATTAAGGTAGTTGATCTTATCTTAAATTACTTGATTGAATAACTTTTGATTAATAAATCAACTTGACAAATGTCCACTAGAGGAAATAACAAGTTTAGTACTATTGTAAGACTATTGTAAAGCATACTTACGAATAATATCGTGAAAGCATGCATACTTAGCATCCGGCGGCAGCGAGTAATTGGCATTAATAATGCGCAACTTGGCACTATCCTCATAAGGATGGCGCATGTAGCAGAGTGTGAAGAGCATACAACCAAGTGCCCATACATCCACTGGTGTGCCTACATAGTGATTGCTCCATGTATCAAGCATCTCAGGTGCACGGTACATGGGAGTTGTGAACTTTGCCAGATTCTCCTCAAGTGTTGTGCGCTTATTTGCACTCCATGAAATGTCTGGCTGGTAGACATCCATTGTGGATGAACCAAAGTCACATAACTTAATACTGCCCTCCATAGTTATAAGAAAATTTTCAATTTTTACATCACAATGTGCAATTGGAGGTGTTTGCCCATGCATGTGTGCAATTGCCCTGGATGCCTGATAGATAATCTTACAGATTGTCTCTGGATCAAATGCAGCTGTCCGTGCTTGGAGGATATCCATGAGTGATCCTGCAGAGCATAATTCCGTAACCAGCAGGAATTCATGTTGACCATGTGTAGTTTGAGACTTATCAATATATGAGGCTGTTAAGTACTGAACAATATTTGGATGGCCTGCCAGTTTTTTGAAAATATTGATTTCATTGATTATATTGCGTTTGGCCTCTTCATCTGCAGCTAACAGTCTCTGGAGAATCAAAAGCTTTTAATGACATGTTAAAGTTGAAAAAAATTGAAATCACCTTGAGTGCATAATCTTTTCCAGTCGCAACATCCTGTGCAACAAACACAACTGCAAAGCCACCTGTAGCAACACAACTTCGAGATGAATCATCAGTCTTAATCAACGCATGACTATCGATTACCTTCAGCGATCACCTTCTTCACGCGTAGCTTAACGCCGGAGATTTCGATCGTTTGCCCGATGAAAGTATTGTCGCTGCCTGTGGTGGACGCACTCGACGTGCTGAAGTAGCCGAACGCAGATTTGAACAGCTCACTCATTTTCTAGCTAGGACTTTATCTAACACATTTTCAAAACACAAAACGCAAAAACAAACCCGTGCGCTTATCACTGCAACCTTCAACACGTAAGAACGCAAACGACCACAAACGACAAACTGACACTAGCATTAGATGATAACCTGTATAAAACCTGTGCCAGTTAAAAAAACACTCCCACACAATATCAGTGGTACCAATATGTTTTTAGCACTACATATATTTATTGTATTGACTGCCTGGTGTCTTTTTGTTGGCCACAGTTGGCAACAGTGAATATTAGACAGTTGACAGCTGTAGCGGCGATACAAACAATCGTGAATCGATGATGATGTTGTTTCATGCGTAGTGCAATTCGACACTCGAAATAGTCATATTGTGAAACGTATTTTAGTGTATAAGCGTACAAAATTATATTCTACATTATCTATACAATCAATATTGGTAAACAACATAGCAAATGAAGATATGCCGTCACAGCGTAAACACCTAGAAATGTGATAGAAAAATGTCTGAGGCTGGCAATAACTTGAAACCTGTGCTACCAAAAGGCGGACAACTTATTATAGAAGAGGTGGATGCGTTAGTTTTGTGCAAACCGCGTCTAATTCCGTTGAAAAGTTTCACTCTTGAGAAATTGGAGAAGATGCAACAAGCTGCTCAACTTACACTCCATGAACAGAAATTGCAGGCACAAAACAGTAAATAATTGAATCCTCACCGACTTTCATAACAAAACACAATGATGCATTATGGCCCATTAATCTCCAAGGTGGTGCTGTCATTTTTAATATCTTCTAGTGTGTTATACAGATATGGCAATTGGTACAGGCACAGAATAATTGTCACAGCTGTTGTTCTGCTTGCATGGTTTTTTAGTTTTTTGATAATTTTTGCTCTACCTTTGGATATCATATCTGTAAGTAATGACCATAGTAATAAGTTTTTTAGTTTTTTTACAACAAGAATTTATTGGTTTATATCACCTTTAAAGTATAAATTGTACAAAAATGTTTTTAATAATTACTCATCTTATTCTGATTAAAGACAATTTGAAAACAACAAAATAATCATAGAAATTTGAGTTGTTACAAACAAAACTTTTTTATATATACATATTTAATATACAACATTCTTGGACTAATAAATATCCTGCACAGGAAAAATTATGAAAATTGGTTGAGTTATTCTTGAGTTATAATGTAATTACAAACATCACTTTCTTTTGTATTATTTAATTAATATTCCTGAGCTCATTTTTTGTTTGTTTTGGTGTTGTTTTAATGAATATTAATTTCTTTATATGATTATCTGGATCTAACAAAATTTTAAGAGTCTATTTTAAATCAAACAAAGAATAGTGTTTATACATTCTGACAATGTAAATTTGTGTAATATTTGCAGACTGTATACCGTCAATGCATAGAAGAACATCAACATGAAGTACCGACATCTAGCGTAAACACTACAACAACAGAAGCGCCTGAATCATGTATCACACCATGGAACACAGTGCCCGAAGAGGTATTCCCAAATCTGTGGCGTACTGTGTACTGGTCGACACAGTGCCTCACATGGCTATTTATGCCAATGATGCAGTCTTACATCAAAGCTGGTGATTTCACCGTGAAGGGCAAGTTGAAATCGGCGTTGATTGACAATGCCATCTACTACGGTTCCTATCTGTTCATATGTTGCATTCTCTTGATCTACCTGGCTACCCGACCCGGTATTGATATTTTTGAGTGGGCCAAGTTGAAGGCAATCGCATCATCAGCTAGTAACACCTGGGGTTTATTCCTGCTAGTCTTGTTGCTTGGCTATGCTTTGGTTGCCGTCCCAAGGAGTTTATGGAATCGTTCAAGTCATTTGTATGTACTGAATCACGCATACTTTAAGGCAGCTAAACTCAGCAGTGATAAGGCTGAGGCAGAGGAGACAGTTGATGATGTTTTAGAGGTATAAGCAATACATATGTTTTTGTAGGTAAAGATTTAACTTTCGTTGTTTTGTAGTCACTTCAAGCCATTTCAAAAGTGGTTAATGCTAGTCATCCCATGTATCAACAGTTGGAGACGATTTTGCAGAAAGTGCCGTCTGAGTTGCGGGACCGTATGAGTCGACGGCAATTACCGGATGATAATCACGCAGATTCGCCTGGTGAAAAGTCACTAGTTCGATTACACAAGCAGGTACATATTTAATTTACAAAATAAGAATTATAGCAAGTATTACCTCTTTTATATTCTTTATATTTGCACATTTTTTCACAATAATATTAGAATGCAATTTTGTAGTAAGAGTTGTGTACAACGTGTTTTTTTTTGCTTAAGTCGTACGAAAGATCACTTCATATAGAGCATTTTAAGAACTCGCTGTTCTCTAAAGGTGTTCGTACACGATCAGTATTAATGTCAATATTTTATAGAATTGACATTAATAATGACCGTGTAGAGTCTAAATACTGAAACAACGTCCATTACGTTATGTGCAATGTTGCAGGTACTATCATTATTGGTACTGTCAGTATTATTGATCATGTACGGACCCTTTTACACATGCAAATGCACGGCATGGGTAAACAAAGTTAGTGTAGTCGTAGTAGGCTGGATGTTGTTTCTGTATTGTTTCTATGAGTTTCTGTGCCAGTGTGCTCTGAAGGAATTGCACTCTTTCATTCCCTCTTTCGTACTCTGCCTCGCACGTACTGATGACAATGGATTGCATGCGTGCAGTACGATTCCTTCATGGGACACTGGTTTAATATGTTGCTTGAAAAAAATCAATTCTATTGGAGATTCGTGGAGAATCGTGGAAATTCGACCAACGACAACGCTGCTTTGTTTGTTGTCACTAGTGAATATAATTGCGTTATATTGCCATGTTTTGAATGTTTACTGCCACCAGTTAAACTAAGTAGGCGTTATTGCATCATTTATTAATTAGTTACACCTCATTCTCATATCTGATAATTTATTTTATATTATATCAGGTTATAAAGTCATTGCAAGTTCTACAACGTACAGAAACCCAATGGAATATTCTGATTGAAGAAATATTCTCACTCGAAGACACTTTGCGAAACATGAGTTCTCGAGATCGTGTCTACAAACACACTTTCGATAAATCCAAAGGACAAGTTGCAAGAATATTTTACAGCGCAAAAGTTGAATGGTATTGGAAATGTCGTTTTTCGAGTTATCTGAAAAAAGTCCTAGCTGTTTTGGCTGGACTTTTGTCAACTGCAGTCGTCTGGTCTGAAGTGACTTTCTTCAATAAGCAGCCCGTTTTATCAATTTTTGCAAATATCGTCAATGTCGCCAAGAAGAACTACGACTACACTATGATCGAATTTCTCTCAACGGCGGTGATTTTGTATCTTTGCTATTGCGCTTATTCGACGGTTTTAAAGATTCGCGTTTTGAACTTATACTATCTGGCACCGCATCACCAAACGAATGAATATAGCTTGATATTCTCCGGTATGATGCTAAGTAGACTTACGCCGCCGCTGTGCTTGAACTTCCTGGGCGTTATACACATGGACAGTCATATTATCAAGAAACAAATTTTAGAGACGGATTATACGCAAATAATGGGACATATGGATGTGATTAAGATCATTTCGGATGGTTTCAATATTTATTTCCCGATGGCGATTCTGTTCTTTTGCTTCGCGACGTATTTTAGTCTCGGCGCACGTATACTCTCTGCGGTGGGTTTCCATCAGTTTATCGGTGATGATGAGATTACAACGGATTTAGTAAATGAAGGCAGGGAGTTTGTTAAAAGGGAGAAACGTAAGCGGCAACGGACGGAGGAGTCCATGAATCGTCGCAGAGACTTTAATGAGAGATTTCCGACTACAGGACGTTATCGTCCAGACAGAAGTAGTACGGATACTAGTAAGTTATTTGTGTAAATTATTTCAATCCGAATACAAAAATGTGCCTTCTATTGCTCTTTTTTTAAAGTACGTTCGATACGTAACGATGACGGATTGGAATCAACGCGCACCAACCTTCTTAAGCGCGACGCCGTCGAAGGGGATCGATTGGAAGGCACGCGTTATGTGAGCGAAGTGGATACGCGCTTCCCACCGGCAGGCGCAGATCTTGCCGACGACATTGACGCACGCTTCGGCATCAGCACGCACGCCGTCATCAACGAACGGTATGACAGCGCCAACGAGTTGGACGAATTTAATCACATGGATTGTTTGGATGATTACAGAAACAGGGTGGGCGTACCGCCGCGTGGCATTTTCGACGATGTGTAACTTTGTAGCACAAAGTATGCGCCAAGAAGCTGGATGGCGAAACGGTGTAACAAATCTCATCCTATTTTTGCGCTAGTGTCAATATTCCATACAGTTTAATAACACATACTTAGAACGTAAAGCGTTTGCCATTTTGTTATTTTCTTTAAATTAATTTATAACATGTATTGATATACATTGTGCAATTGTTATGAGGAAAGAGGTTAGGAAATTGTATACACTGTATTTTTTACGGGCAGCTATTGGTTGCCAGAGTCATTTGCATATTAACGTATTATTAATTATATACATACCTATCCTATATACATATGATGAACGTGTTTATTAAAAACAATATGCTCTTAATGTGATTGCAAAATTGGTGACGTGTTAATACGATTGTTGAGGTTATGCGTGCACCGTTATTTTGCGAAATGATCACGCGACTAATTCCAGTACTTGTTTCCGCACTTTTTAATGAAGTAATGAAAGCACGCTGATTGAAGGGCATTTGCGTGAAATAAATACCTCTACTGATCTTGGCACGTTAGGGTCTTTAATTTATTTCAGTTTGTTATTAATAGAATATTGTGAATAAATATGACTAATATGCAAATTTACACTTGAGGTTTCACATTTGGAAATAGCCTAGCTCGAACTGCGTCAAAATACAATTAAGATAATGTACTTGTTTTTTTTTTTTCATGGTGGATTACTGTATAAATATAAGTAATTTTACACTAAGTTTCTCACAGTGCAAACAATGCAAGGCTACTTACTGGTATTTTGTTGTGCTTTAAGTAGCAATGTGTTGGCGAGCTTTATTTTCCACCGGCCCATAGCGGAAGCAGCTCAAAATGAGTCGGTTACTAAGTAGATTCACTTCCGGTATGTAATTATTTTTGATTTTAGAGTTCTCAGACCAACCATAAATGAAGTGGTTGATATAAATCTTGGGGAATTGCAACCTATCTTGATACAATATAGTTTAGATCCGTTCAATGTACCGAATATTACACAAAGTTACCCCCGGGTAAGTACATTTGTATTTAGCTAATCTGGGTTATCTGTTTGATATTGGTTTGATATATGATGAAAATCGCTACTATTACTGCATCCACAACTTGGACATTGTTCCCTCAATGCCAATACTTCCATGTTTTATTTGCTGGTACTTTTTCTTGCGTTTGATAATATTAAACAATATTTTATAGACTGTCAATTTTTTTAAGTCAACACCAATTGAAGGTCCCGATTCTAAAATCAGACATGCGCTAGAACGGCGGTCAAACAAACGTCGACACCGAGACAAAAGTCAAAATTTTAAAACTTTGTTAAATATGTCGGGAAAAAAATTGACCTTATAGAAAATTAAATTATTTATGTTTCCATATGTTTCTTGTTTTAATCCGACTTTTCAATCCATTGAA
>JAODGA020001877.1:0-26283 GCA_027574885.2 Drusilla canaliculata | reverse complement strand
TTAAATTTAATCCTACCTACAGTCCGAAATCCGAAGACCAGAAAAAGATTTCAATAGTTATTCAAACTTTGGATAGGACATCAAGAAAAATTAATATAGAGAATTTATAGAAGTATGCAGCGTTGAAAGAATGATAAAAATGGGTTTAATTGTTTTTGAGTTATAAACGTTGCTACAAATGCAAATTTCTTATAATTGACAACTCAAAAAATAATGCGTAATCATTTAGTAGTCAATTAATAACAAATTTTAAAGAATTAATCAATTCTAAAGAAAAAAAGGTTACTTTCCTTCAGATTAGAACCGACGAGCTCTAGAACGATCTAGCGCTAGAAATGCACAGGTCGTCGGTCATTTGATATAGGAGAATTTTAAAGAATATAATAATGAAACGTTAACGAGTAATAAGATCAATATTAAATTGAAATATACTTTTCCCTATAATAAGTGAATGAACATATGAGGTTGTATATATCTAAACCTCTTGTATGCAACTGGTGATTAGGTGTTACAATGCTCAACCTACAAACGTAAAATTTTCGCAAGATTTAAGCCTCCCGGAACGCAAATGAAATGTATAATAGCAGAAGTCGGAGGACGAAAGATCTAATACATAAATTCATTCGTTAATTTGCCAAGTCGTGCGCTGAGAGTCGCCGCCAACATTTACATAACCATGAGCCATAACAATAATGCGAAGACAAGCGTTGAAAGTATTTCGGAGGCGAACATGCAAATGTTGCCGGCGGCGGTGGCGGGCCGAGTGCCGCGAACAACGCCGATAAATAAGCGCTCACTTACCGTAGACGAGCATGCTCTTCGTCTTGATTTCCTCGCTGTGGATGGTCGACACGAAGCACGTGTAGTTGCCGGAGAGGTCGGGGCCCGGTTGGACAATGTACAACGCACGGTGCACGCTGTTGGCGTCTTCGCTGGCCTTGTACTCGAGATTGAGGCGGCCCTTCAGGATGCCGGAGTCCTGCGGACGCTTGCCTGTAGAGTGCGAAACGCAAATTAGTTGATGCCACTGTCACTGCGGCGGTGCAATAACAGCCTTACGCGTAAATAAACTAAACAAAACGCAGCAGCAAGTCTATTATATTTCGTCTCATCGAATGAGCGCGCATTACCACAGTCGGCGTACGCTGTGGCTCACACCCCCGACTGTGCGAGGGGTGGGCGGGGGGTCTCGATTAAAAGGCGTCCAAGTGGCGCGGCGACGCCAACCGCCACCATCGGCGGCGGTTTTTACGACCTAATAAATTTCACCTTTTTTCAAATATTTTACTTTAGTCGCCCATATACCGAGCGCCCCCACATTCACCTCGTATATAGTAAACGTCGCCCGCAAGCGAATTTATCACCACTCGCCCAACATTAGAGACTTTTTTTGACGTGAAACTCGTTAATAAATAAAATTCAATCTTAAACATTATTTCTGCGTTTGTCAAATAAATACACCCGCTTTCCGCTTGCTGGTGGCCATTGTTTGGGGGGTGGAAAATCTGCGCGCGTAATGCGCTCGCGAGAAATTAGCTCCCGCTCAAATTGTGTATCATGTCTCAAATGTTGCAAAGTCAAATAAAAACGGTTTTACTACCGAGCGTATAAAAATAACGCCCGACTCTAAATGTGACAAAATTACGTCGGACCGAAAACTCATTTCAAAAGCTCTATCTTGTCGTGCGCCGCCGGCGGCGAAATAAAGGCGACGACGACGGCCGGAGAGGGAAAAAATAAACCGCAGCGATGTCAAAACTTGCGCGGCATCCAATTATACGCGCGAATACAGCTCACACTTACCAGGAATCCACTGGTAGACCAGCGTGCGGTCGTTGCTGAAGAACCACTTGACCACGAGATCCTCGTCGGCCGCCTCCAGCGTGAAGTCGCAGTCCAAGATGACCAGCGGCTGGCCGTGTTTGATCAGCCGGGGCACTTTCAGCTTGTTGATTTTCACGCCGTCGCCGGCCTGCACCACAATGCCTGCAAACAATCGAAGCGAGAAGAATCAATTTCTGCTGTACAAAGTTTGGCGATCGTAGAGAGCGGCGGCGAACACGATTGCCAATTGGGGAATTCGGAAGATAACCGGTAGATGGAGTGAGTGGACATGCTCTGCTTCAACAATTCCTATTTGCGGCCGACATGTCCCTGGACACCGAATATTCCTACGTGTGCTACTCCTATTCCATATTAATACATATTTTATCATTGCACCTGATTGCTGAAAGGTCATTGACCCCTCCGTGTAATTTTGTCAAAATATTTAGGAATGCCTGCAACACGAAGACTACCAAGAGATGGAAGTAACTAGCTAAAATAAAGTCCTTAGATGCAATGTTCACAAATCAACATTGTTCTTAAAATGTCAATGACCTCACACTTCACTTTCTGCTAACTGATAGATGAAGCCAAGTGATTTCCACCATGTCTATGTACTAAATGCCACTAGCCGTAATATTCTACTATATTTACAACGTCCAGTTTATATTAATACATATTTCGTAGTAGGTCAATGACCCCATTGTGCACTTTTAACCGTGTGTATTAAAACAGCCGAAACGTTTTTCGTTCTGTCACAGGGTCTTGATCCCCGGTACGCAATTGTCCGAAAAATTTCAATTAAAACTTCATCTCTGCATTTGGCATAGACCGAATTAAAAAATGCGGGGGGGGGGCGGAACGGCGCCCGTCGCCACCGCACCGCCACCGTGGAAAAGTTGTTTGTCATTAAACTTATAAGCGGGCTGCTGGCAGGCGAACTCCTTAACTAAACTGTCTTGTTGCATAATTTAGTTTTCAACTTGTACCATCTTGCATCCTAATTTTTGCATTCTCCCGCTCGCCTCGTTTCATTTTATTCGTTGCGAGATTTTCATTTCAGGCAGCGCGTAGGGTTACCAGTTGCAATTTCCCACTCAACGTTAAGTATTTATTAAAATCGTTCCCTTTCTATTTTTCTACCAAGGAAACAACTCCACGCATACAACATTTTCCATGCGGATATTTTTTTCATTATAAATGAAATAGAATACTATACAAATGAAGTAAAATTTAATGTGAATATTTTCCAAGTGCCTAAAATTGGTGTAATTTGTGAATAAGTAAGATTTCCAATATATTTGAAATATATAGTTATATTACACATATTTTGAATAAGACTTTACAATTTTAGAGGCCGTTAACCAGATTATAATTGCATGTTTAAACCAAACTTGCATTGAGTGTAGCATGTTTTTAATTTTCATTTGAATAAGAGCATCAAAGCGCCTACTGGCAATTTACGTACTTAACGAAAATTCGGTGTAAACGCACGTATTCCATTTTGATAAATATCAATATTAATTTGTAGAAAATTGTCGAGAATCGTGGAGATTTCATCTATTCACAACGATACAATTTTTATCTTCACTAGTTTTGAAAATAATTTTTTTCTGCTTTATTTGGATGTTTATCATCACTTGTTAACATAAAGAAGTAGGCATAAATAGTATGCTATAAAATACTCAATTTTTGTACTTCTAATTATGTACTACAAATAACATCGGATATGTTTTAAATTTTAATGTGATGGGTCGCTGTCACAGCTGTGTGCACAACATGGTCATTACTGCGCATTTTGGGTAAAATTGCGCATTGCAAATAAAAGAGTAGCGGGTGGGCTAATGTGATTATGTAGCAAACGCATCAAAATGCATCAACAACGGTGCAAAAAACGCACTCATGAGCGTGAGCAATGAATAAAACCGCTCTCTTGCATCGGCGGCGGACAGCGGGCGGCATGCGCACACTGCGCCACGCGCTAATCAAATCAATAATAACTAATTAAATTTCAATTCGTTCGATCGGCGCCGCTGCGATGCGGCGAACAAATAAATCGATTTAATTAAAGCGCCATTAGCATACATTTGCATGCGCATCGCGACAGCGAACTCGCGCCGCGGCGGCTTATTCCACCTCGTTGCGTGCTAATTATTTAATTTGTCCACCTGCTTTTAGTGCCACCGCGCTCCCCATCCCAACTGCGTGCCAAAATAGGCGACACCATCCAAAATGGTCAATTGCAATTATCTAGCATAAATAAATTAATAGCACATACCATGCGACCTAGATTTGGCGGTGCTAATTGGGATGCCTAGTTTTTTGGCGCCAAAACAGCTTCAAATTAGGCGGGAATATGTTATCGTTGTCTATGAGAAGATGGTAGATGTCTGGTTGTAGGCATTCGGGTATTGTTACGCAAACGTAATAATAACCGCGCGGATAGAGTCAATTAATGCGGCTGACGCGCGCCGCCGCCGCCGCATTGTTGCCATCGCCCGATTAGCGCAATGTTGTGCGGATCGCTTACATCGTAATGGCATGCCGCCACCGCCGGCGGCATAACTCGCGCAACCGACGACGGACGACGGCGGCAGCCGGCGGAAGTTGCAAGTTGTTTGGCCTGTGTGTATGTCGCGCCGCGCGTGTGTAGCGGCGGTCGTTCGCCGCCTCCAGAGCCGGCAGGCGCGACTGTGTACAACTGCTTGTCCTTGCCTTGCCGTGCCCTGCTTGCTGATGCCGTTACTGTAAGTTGGCCATAATTGTCGAACATATATATTGTTTGTCTACAAACTGCGCGGCCAGTTGTGGCGGCGAGGTGGAGAGTGCGGGAAGGGCGGCGGTTGCGCACAAGCGTGTCGTAAGGTCAGCGCGCGTATTGTGTACTTTTGGTCCAACAATGAACGATAAATATTCGCTAAACTATTGTGTGAACCCCCTCTAGTGTGCTTCAGCCGCCGCCTCCGCAAAGCGCCAGCCGGGCCCCGTGCAAAATATATAGAATGTTTGAAAGTTGAGCAGCGCGAAAGTTAGCCCCCGCATCAACTACTCGTAAATTGCAACAATGTCGTAATGAAAAGGCATAAAGTTAAGAATAAATGGATGAAGAATAAGTGTAAACGCTTAGTGCATACAATACGCAGCGCTCATCACCGCTGCCGCCGCCGTCGCCGCCTCCGCGCATCCAGAGAATGCGCCACCAACTGCACACGCCAGAGCTGCCTCCGGGGCGCAAACAATGGGATTAAAAGTTTGCCATCACTTCTTTGCCGCTCGCGCTGAGTCTACACAGAGCTGTGATTGCACCGGACGATCTTGTCCGCCGCCGCCGCCGACGGCGACGTAACAACGCAACGACGCAATGCGAAACAATCGGCGCGAAATTAATATCCAAACGCGAAAACGCGCTGCGATAAAACGATTGCGCCGAATGCGTGCAAACTTATGTAATATAATCAAAGTTTCGGGCCGAAGTACGTTCGAATGTCGACTTACTTAGTCATAATTCCGGATCTAACATCGTAATTCTTAACTTATTAAAACTTGTTCCAACCCGCCGGCTGTGCCACGGACGCCATGCACATCCGTGTGCCCTGCGCTGATGGGGGGCGGCGCGCGCGAGCGCCACGGTAGCGTTGCGCGAGAGCAAACGGACGCGCGCTGATGGCGCAGCGATTGAAATTTCAAATATCGGCACCGAAGGCGCACACTTCGTCGCGACGTCAAGAAAATCACGAACGAACATCATGAATATAATTAGAATTTCGCCGTCGCTCGGGGATTTCGGAATTAATAAACTTTGCATACCAAACTTTTGATCCCAAATACATTTGCTCTCGTTTTAGTACGTACAATATTTTCCGGTTTCCATGCATTTATTTCGCAACTTTTTCGTTTTTGCGCCCCATATCATGTTGCTTTAGTTAATATTTTAGAAAATGAAATTTTAGAAATCTGAATAAAGTAAATTTGCGAATAATTTTAAGGGTATTTCCTAAAATATCAGCCGAATTTTATTCCGCACAACGCCGGTATAAAAATAACACAGATTATTATCCATCGCTTGGGGTTTTTGCCGCCTTCTTTCTTGCGCAATATTTTGTTTTCTTCCCAGCTTGGCGGCGCTGGCGTCACGCGAAATCTGAAGTTTGCCAAAAAATCAGCCGAAGTGTTCATAAAGATTTTTCACTCCGAATTAGATTAGCATGAAAACAGCATAAAACAAACAGAAAGCCGAGAATCCTCCTGAAAATAATCACGTAGCGCAAAAAGAAAACAACGAAGCTGAAAGATGATGAAATGTAATTTAAAAGACAAAGCCTTCAGTGCAGCGTTTTCCGCGAATATTGGGATATGGTGGCGGAAGAAAAAAGTGGAACAAAGTGCGAAAAGTTTGCGCGACGCAACGACGCGCGGCGCGCAAGCGCTAAAGAAATGCTAATTTCATTCTAATTTAAATGTTAATGTTAATATTAATGTTTGTCCGTCATTATTGTTGCCCCATCGTCGTGCGGCGCGTGTATTATTTGTGATTTTCGCTTTCGACACAAAGCGATATTGTGCCGTCACAATGCGACGAGCGCGCAACTTGATCGCCACGAGGAAGATTAAAGCAAGTTAAACAAAAGAAAATTAATAACATCCTTCTCGTTAGAATGCATTTGATGGAATTTTGCGTGGCAACAAAAGCACAAGCGCAGGGAAAAAATCGCGTGCCCGACGCTGAGATGGAAAGTGGCGCACAAAGGCAAACATACCCCCCGCCCCCCCCCCCCCGAAAAAAACCAACCCGCGTAAAGAAGAGACATCCGAAAAGAAAGCCGTTGGGAGAGGATGGATATATTGCGCTGTGTAATATAAAAAAATATAATAATAATAATAGACGAACCGGCAGCAAGCGGCTAAAAAGCAACGCGAGCAAGAGGGGCGAGAGTGAATAGGGGAGGAAGGACGCGGGGACAAAACGCTCAAATTAGACGACGACACGCTCGGGCATCGTCGTTGTCGCTGGGCAATATCCGCTTGCGCTTGGTATTCTTGGTTGGTATTCTGCGGAATAACACAGTGGTCAAATTTTTCCTAAGTGGTTTGACGGTGGCGTATTTCCTACCGCCCCAGTGGGGAGGACCAATTTTTGAACGAAAATATGTCTTCTATGCGTAAACTTCGCGTTTAATTGGGTGTGTAACAGCAATTTGCCATTCGTCAATGAGTGTTTATTAATTCGTCGCTGCGAGGAATTCCTGCTGGTTGTATTAAATGGGGGGGGATGGTTTTGCCTTGGGCATACTTGCCCCCTTCTCCCGTTGCTACAGCGACAAGTGTTTCGCGTGAAATACCACAAATCATTTCGATTATTGTGTTAAAGCAGCATCCACTTCAATTACGCGAGTTGCGGTACCGGTATATGGGACGGGGGAGTCACGGTAATGTAGTGGATTCATTTAGCGCCACTTCGAATCAATTTGGAGGTGATAAAAACCCCCTTCATAAGCAATTTACTGTTGTGTAATTAAAATTGATGATTTGGTGATCAGTGTCATAACGTATTCAATTTTACGACCGATGATTGTGATACGGCGTAAACTCATTGGCGGCCTAGACGCGGGAAGCGTAGTGGTAGTGGGGGTAAAGAACGTACTACATGCAAACGGGTCTATTAATCTTAATTTAATTACTTGAAACACAAAAGTAACGTTAACGACCTATTTTATAGTTTAGAGAACTTCTAAAGTAGCATTTGCGTGTGAATTCGAGTCAATTGGAGTCCCCCAAGTACCAAGTCTCCACCCAATCTAATCGCAACCCAAAGGCAACTTTACCTAATCTAACTTAGTCTAGGATATTTCAAACCCAATCTATTTTAGATCCAATCTAAGTCAACTTTATGAAACAAAAATTTACCCTACTTAAGTTGACTCACGTCAATATGATGAATCCGAGGTCAATCTGGCTTAAATCAATCCAATTTAATGTTTGCAACAAAGCTGAAAATATACCAAATGCAATTTGGTCCAACTCAAAGCTAAGCCGCTTTTAATTCAGTTAATTTAAAGCCAGGTTAATTTTAACCCATTCCATTAGCAAATCCAACCTGGCCAGTTCCAAACAAATTTGTTCCATTTGAATTTATTCCACTAATGTTACAAATTAATCTACTCTGACTCATCTTGACTTAAGTCGTTCCAAGGTTGGTCCAATCATCTTATGTCCAACTTGGTTCATGCTTAAACCATCTAAAATTCAACATGTTTCAGTTTAACATAAATTGTTCCAATCTGAAGTCAATCCATTAAAATTTATTCCAACACAACACATTCTATTTCAATGAAAATTAATTGATTGAACATTGTCCATTAATATTGTAACTAAGTTGAAATTATAATAATAAAATTGTTATAAATTTCTACGAACTCCCATTCGTTTCATGTTTATACAAGTTAAACTATCAAAGCTTTTATTTTCCCACAATCAATGCATCACACCGAAGGGGAAACCGCTTTGTAAGCGCGTCATTTTTCACCAATGGATAATTGCATTGCCCGCGGGGGCGGCAGCCGATTGAAATAAAACACTGGCGGCGTACGGCGTGTGCACCCACGCCGCCGCCGCCGCTGGGGGCGAACGCAAATCGCAGTTAGACGGTGTTTGTGCGCCGCCATTATCGGGTCCACTCTTCAACCGTGTGCAGCGGCGGCGGCGGCATGCCAGCAACGTATGCGCGCAAGGACATGCTGCTTGGCAACGATAACGATGCGAATTTTTCAGCGGCGGCTCGACGCGCCAGCGCGCTGACTCGGGTGACAAATTTTTGGTTGTGTGAAATATTACATACTGCCACCGTGTACAAACTGCGCGGTGTACAACAACTAAATTTTGCTTTCATGTTCCTCACACAACGGAACCTACTCTCTTGCTTTTGAAACATTGTTAAATCATTGTTAGAATTACAGGTAAGCAGTGAAGGAACTATGTCCAATAAACTACTCTTAATAGTTTAAGAGCTTGTTCTCCGAACGAAAGAAGTCGTTCCACTGTTTAAAGCTCTTCTAGAAGTGGAAATGATTGAAGGAACTGTAAACGTGAAATGTATTTTGGATAACATTCAATTATTCATCAAAGTTTATGGAGTGCTAGTTTATTACAAATGTTACCATGTTGGTATAAATGTAATATATTATTAACCGCAGATGTAACATAATTATGTCCGCAAATACTGTGCACGAACTTCTGGATGGAGAATTCTGACTAACTCTGTTAGGAATCTGATGGTTCCAAAATTGAATAACTCGTTTCATTCTTAAGATGTTTAGTTCTTTTCTTTGTTTATGCCTATACCTGTTAGATAATTTTTGAAGTGACAGGTGATTTATTGTTATAGTTGCACAACGGAACTGCTCGGTCCTCCATTTTTGATTCAAGAATTCTTTACCTATGAAACGGTCCCAAAACGGAATAATTCGTTCAGATTTTTGTTTCAAATGCATAATGACATATTTAGTATAGATATGTGTTTATGGGCTACAAGATCATCTAGATGGCATAGAGTGAGCTGGAGTTATTTTGACGGTAATTTACAATTGCATGCATGGCAAATTTCTAATTATGAAATGACGTCTAAAATCAGGCACAATGCGTCGCTGTTCAAACGAATGCAAATGAAATTTGGCGAAAATGTGATGAGCGTTCGGCGTTTCGCTGAATATTTCATTGATTTCGGTTAAGTTATCGAGTGTGCTGTATTGACCAGCGAGCGCGCGCGAGAACAATAAGCGCTACAAATGGCATGCGATTGTTGCCGACGCTGCCGCCTCCTCGCCGGCGCACGAGCGGGGGGGCGGCAGCGGAGGCACTCGCGCGGAGCGTTCGCCCAGCTGTCGGTCGAAATGTATTGCGACGCGGCGCCGGAAGCGAGCGCATGGCATGAAAACCGAAACCGTTCGAATTTATTTCCAAAGTGCTTTCGTTGCGCCAGCGTCTTAGTTGCGCGAAATTGTCAGGGGAAAATGAGAAATGCTGATAGTGGAGCGACGTCCGCCATTGCTTTGCCGCCACCGTTGCCGCCGCCACTATTGCGTTTGTGTAGTTGCGTGGAAGTTGCGGCGCGCTGCGCGCAAATGCAATTTGCAGCGATATTGTGAATTAAATGCACTGATGCCTAATTATGCGCCCATTTGTAATGCGCGCCTATTGATTACAGCGATAGTGGTTAACATCGACGGCGTCACCGCAACGTCCGCCAGGCAGTGGCGGCAGCGGCAGTGGCGGTGGTGGTGGTCTGGCGGTATGCGCAAATTGATACGCAACGAGCGTGTCATCATCAAAAGTTCGCAATTTAATAGGTAATGATGGCGCAAGCACGCCGCGAGCGTAATGTCGACACCCGGCAGTTCAACAATCAAACAATGCTCTCGAGCTGCTCCCTCCCTCCCGGCATCCGTGCGCCGCGTTCCCGATTTAACCACTTTAGCCGTTGCCGCCACCCGCCCAATACACAGCGCTGTCGATTTCGACGCGAAACTGAGTGCGGAGCACACGCAAATGAATCCCGTGCATTCCGCATACACAACATCGGCAAACCGATGTTAATTCGGCGCTTTGGGGGTGGCGGCGGCGGCGACGGGTCGTGGGGCATGCTGCCGCTGATGAGACAAGAACGCGACCCATTGCCGGCGGCACAACGGCGACGATGACGGCGGCGACAATCCGGCGTGGAAGCACACGGAATTCGTTACGGGCGGCGCGCGGCCGCAGTGGAGGCGGCAGTCGAGGCGGCGAGATAACCCGCCAACCCCGCGATATGTAAATGCTCCAGCCAGCGTGTGTGTGTCTACGTATGCATCGTGGCGAGCAGCGCAAAAGGGATCATCGAATAAAGCCGAATGTTTGAGTGGCTCGTTACAAAATAAACGACACGACCACCGTGTTGTTGTTGTTGCGCCGCCGCCGCCGCCACCCCCGCCCTGATAAATATTAACGCGCGCGCGAGCGAGCAATTTGGTGCCGGCAGCATCGGCGGTGCATTGTAAGCCGTAAGAGTTGCGAGATTAAAGTGGTCCCAGCACGAATATATTTCGGACAAATAACTTAAACGCGTGCGCTGAGGTGGAATGGAAGCGTCGGTTCATTAATTAGAGGCGTTATTAATCTGAATGCAGGGCACCGTGGGGGGTGGGCTGCGGGTGAGAGGAGATGCTTTAATGCGCTCGCAGGCGCGAAAGGTATCAAAACTTTCAGTTACTTCGTATTTATTTCTTTGCCACCATCACCTCTTTAACCATGCTTGTAATACTAGATAAGGTGCAATAGAATTGTCGTACTTATGCAAACAAAGACTGAGCTGCGAACAAAGAACCATAAAGTGTGTATATATAGTCACTGAAAATCATTTTAGTTACGTTTGACGTTACAACATTAATCTGAACATGGAAAATGGATTAGCAAACAACTAAATTCTATTCTATTATTTCCTCATTTGGTTTATTATCACGTAAATTTATTCACACAATGCTACATGTTTGTTTCAATTACACTTATCTAGACCTAACCTAAACTCAAGTTTGGGTCAAATGAATTTATAACAAGTTATAGTACTTTATGCAACAAGCCAGGTAAAGATTTGTGTAAACAAGTTGTGTTTGAAGAACTGGGCGAGTAACTACAAAACACCGAACGTGGAGAACTAATGAAGGTAATTGCTTTATTAATCTTCGTTTTAAATGTTTACCGTCACTAGTTAAACTAGTTTAACGTTTATTTTTTATAACGTTTATCTCGTTTAACGTTAATCGCGTTTAACGTTTATCTCTTTTAACGTTGATTTCGTTTAACGTTTCTCTCGTTTAACGTTTTTAACGATTCTCTTGTTTAACGTTTTTCTCGTTTAACGAGTACTTTGTTTAACGTTAATCTTGTTTAACGTTTCTTTAATTTAACGTTAATCTTGTTTAACGTTTATCTTGTTTAACGTTTCTATCGTTTAACATTTCTATAAATAAAAGATAACACGTGCTGCTCACATGGTTATGCACACGTTTTAGTGTTGATAGTGCCTCAGTGAGCGTTTCTTTTTTCTGTCTGTTATATGCTAGACAAAGATGTAAGAATCATGTATCAGACTAAAACATATACCATGGCTGTAGAGGTCATTGTCCCCATCGGGTCACTTTTGTTTTAGACCAATCATAACAGTAAAAGGTCATTGACCAGTGTCATAGTTTGAGCATAGATACAAAACGCGTTTGTATGTAATAGATATGCACACGTAGCAGGTGAATGACCCCATAAGAAAACGTATTGCATTTTTGCGAAAATTGTACCTATTATAATGAGTTTAAATACATTTGCAACACAAATTGTTGGCAATTGTTCGACAACCGCAGCGCACCAACTGGATGCAGTTGCAAGATACATGCACGTATGCGTTACATCTGAATGCAGGGGGGCGGCGGCGCAGCGAGAAATGGTGCGCCTCGTGAATAGCACGTCGTTTCGTTCATCCGCTTGTACGCTCGTTCATTGCGTATTATTTTATGCAAATTTAATAAAGCCGCCGTTGTTTACATTTAGTTAAGTTCCTTATGTAGTTTTCGTGTGTTTTTCCTCCCTTTTCGGGCGGCGGCGGCGATGCGGTGTTGTCGGGCACGGTTGCACAATCATATTTTCCGTATACTTTATGGAGGTGCGAGTGTCCCATCTCAGCGTTTCGGAGACGCCACGCCAGCCCCGAGGGGGGTGGCCGTCGAGAGCGCGAGCAAGCGAGCGAGCGCGCACGCGGCGGCGGCGGCGGCAAGCGAGAATCGGAATGGAGACGTTAAGAAAATAGAGCGCGCCGGGGGAGAGATAAATCCCCACCGGATGTCTACGCATATTTCAGACATTCAGAACCGCTAACATTGTTTACGAATAAATTTCGCCCAGTCGTTTATGCGATATTGCCGCTACCTTCATCTCGTAGAGATCTTATCCTATGGTGTGTGTGTGTATGTGTGTGTGTATTTTTAAACCTTTTACAATTTGCGTTCTACCCTTTCCTATCCCCCCGGTTTGTGCCACCACTGTCCTAGCTGATGCGACGCGACGCCTGATGTTGAAAGTTTAAAGCATTTCTACCATTCCCATTGGGGAATAGCGCCACCGGCTTTTTCCACCTTTCTTCGCGCCGCCTGCTTTTATTTCGCGTTTTATACGCCGCCGCTAATGGCTGCGAGCGCTGGATTCACGTGCGCTTTACGCATTTATGAAATTAGAATTACATCCATCCCGACACGTATCTCACGTGCGCTGCCACATTCTGCAAATCTGCGCGCACGTGGGTTTGGCAATGTTTATCATATCTCGATTTTCAATTTTCCCCCTGACCGCCTATATCCGCATACATTCATACTATATACATAAAAACTCATACACACATAGGTATGAAATTAAAATCGTGGACACCAAAAAAAAAACAATATTGTTGGATTTTAGCAATACAACAATTTGCATGCTGTTTGTTTATTCGGAGATTTCCGATTTCCGATCTCGCTGAATGGCGATTGGCGATTGCAAATACGAAATCAAACTGCGCTTATACCGTCAATATCACAGGTGAATGGTGAATCCATTGATATTTTTGCATTGCATTTTTTTGCATGCGCAATATAGAATTCGTTGTCAAGTCACAAAGCTTGAAATTGAAAATTTTGCGCAAAAAAGTATCGGGCACCGTTGCACAACGCCATCTGCTTCTGATATGCTTTTTGCAATTATGTACCATGATGCCATGATGAGATTGTGCTGTCGCGTGGAAATAGTTTTACAAAGGTATTCGGAAAATGTTGTGTATAATTCCTCGCTGACAGCATTGTCGACATGTATATGCGAATACAGGGGCTCGAATACTCTGGAAGAGTCGGCGCGGAGCCGCTGTATTTTCGATGGTTTGATGTCATAATATTGACATTTAACACGTCACCTGTTTGCTACGTATGGACCGGTTCGTACGCATTTACATCGTCGTGTTTGTGTGAATGCTCATGCTCAGCACTCAGCACTCAAATTTTCCCTCCTGCATATGCAATGAATGCGAAATCCAGTTTGGCGCTCATTGTGCGGGCGCACAGTGGGCACGAGTCGCATCCAGGAAATGGAATAGTTTGCCGCCGGATTTCGTAGTCGGACGCTGTTGTATACATTTTTGATTGAAATCGTAATTATGTCGGTGAAAGTTGCGAGCGAAGCTTTCGACGAATTGACCCGCTGTCTGCCACCGCCCTTCGTCGACCAGCGCCATCATTTATTCGGTGAAAAGCGGGCGCGCGCAGTGATACAATGCCGGTGTAAATCGTAATTAAGTTGACTGAATGCATTTGATTGATAAATCTCGATGAATCCCGGCGCGTCCGATTGACGTGGCGCGCGGTGTTTGCCTGATACGGGGGCGGTGGCGCCGGCGGTGGAATGTGGGTCGAGACCTTTTGCCGCCGCCGCAGCCGCCAACAACGCGCGCGCCGAAAAGAAGTTCCCCAGGCGGGCGTTCGGGCGCTCAATGGTTAATATATTGCGGATGAAAATCACGCGCAGCATTCGGCCAATAAATTAACTTCGAGTACACAAAATGCTTTATTTACACCGCTGGCACGTTGCTGGCGGGGCCCGTGCTTTCATTCAGCGTGGTATTCTCGGCGCCGGACAAAAAATACCAACGGCGGCGATAAACACGGATCCACTATCGGGGAAAAAATCGCACACATACGTCTAGCGGACGTGTGAGGTCAAGACTTGTGAGCTTACTTTGTCCTATACAGGTAGCTAACCAATCTTAACTTAAGAGTATTTACAATCAGTTGATCTGGCAGAAAATCATTTTAAAAAACGAATACCTTTTTATAGATATTATTGTTTCTTTTCTTGTTTTTTTTTTCTGTCAAAGTGTCAACCTAATGCAATGTCAAGCTTTTGATATAAAATTGTTCCATTATAAAACGTTATATAACGTCACTTTACAGGAATAGATAAAAAAAATTACAATAAAAAAACTCGGTTATGACGTAAATATATAAAAAGGTAAAGCCATCAAAAAGTTAGAATTTAACGGAGAATTTTATGTACACAATTTATTTATGGTATTTTATTCCATTTAGAAAAAAAAAATGAATAGTAAAAATTAAAAAAGAAAACAGTAATTATTAATCAACAAAGCGCTTCTGATATGCAATTTTGCCACATATGAACAATGAAATGTTGCATCATTAAAACAAAAGCTTTTTTAGCTGAAAACTAAAGCGGGTTGCCTATACTACACGTCACAAAAAAAAAGCTTTGCGGTTCCTCTTTTTAGACCTATAATTTAATAGCAAACCAGATTTCACAACATCAAAGTTGGCGCTCTATCAAACTGTCAGAAAAAATATGCACCCAATAACAACGTCAAACGTCTGTCGCTCATCTCTCAGTCGATTCCAATTCCGATTCACATAAGCCCCAAACCCAATTCCCGGCCGATCAAAATTCCCGTTTGAAGTCACACCGAAAATATGGACACTTCCAATGCGCTCGCATCGGCCGCGTACGCCAAGCAGCAGGCGCACTGCTTGGATAGCCTCCGCCAGCTGCTGGAAGAGATAACCGGGCTCGTCGGCATGCCGTACAAAGACGCCAGCGACAAGTTCAAGGAGCTGAAGAAGACCGGCCGCGAGGCAATCAAGTCCTGCGCGAAGGACATCAAGAAGATCTTCGACGACGTCTGCGCGAAAATCGCCAAACTCATCAAAGACACCAAGAACACCAGCTGCGACAAGGACAAGCTGCAGGGCCAAGCGAAGCAGATCTACAAGGAAGCGCTACAGCATATAATCGCCTAACAAACAGCACATCATTAAGCATTCGTTGGAATGCGCCAACACTCTGAACGGCATCAACGCACACAAATGTAACGGAACCAGATTTGCCGGAATAAAAGGATGGTGGCTGCGTGTGTACGCTCTTTTTTCTGCTTGTCCAGTCTTTGAGTCAAAATGGTTTGCACGCGCCGCTCCCCGCAGGCGACGCTGCTAGTTTTTATTCGCGCGCCCCATCTTCGTCTGGGTGCCATTCGTACTTTAAAAACACACTTAAATACCTTCGTTATCCGAGGCCTTTTGCGCTTATCTAACAGAATCATCCCTTCATGGAGAGTTGAATTTAGCGTCGACGCGTCTGGAAAAATGTTGTTTTTTTTTTGCTGCGCCATCCTCCTTAGCGCCTCTTTCGCTCGTTTCTCGCGCCAGGCGAAAATGAAAAACGCTATTATTGTTTTTTATCCGTCCGCCAGATAGAGATACACTCCGCATCAGCAGGCAGCGCCAGCATTCCGGCATTTATTGCTCTGCACGGAGGCGAGATAATAGCCGAATGATGTGCGCGCGCCAAACATATTTATTTACAAAATAAAATCGCTCCATGCCGGCGCGGCGGCGGAAGCACGCTGGCTGTGTTGATCACTGATTAGTGCCGTCTCAGCTGCAATTCATCCGGGCTTATACGTATACAGTAACATATATCCGGCTAAGCGCACGTCATAAAAGAAGCCCGGAAGCGCGCCGCGAAGAAGAACGACGCGGAGAGAAAAAGCGGCAAACTAAAAATCATTGTCCATCTTTCCCCTCGTGTAATTTAATGAGAACTTCAGCTCCGGAGAGTCTCCAGAATGTAGGAGGGCGGTTCGCTGTGCGTCGGGGCGGAAGGTTAAACTTTTCGGAGTGCCATAAAGTTTTAAGTGCGCGAGATTATGATTCTGCGCTTTTTTTCTTCTTCTTTCTTCGGTTACAATTTTGCTGAATGCATTGGCGTTATTGCCGCGCGAATATATGTTGAACAACGCAGATTAAAGCTTAATTAGGGGGGGTGCTCTTTCGCTCTTTCACTCTTCGCTCACCATCAGCGAGGCACGAAGAACCCGTCGCTAGATGGCAGATACACGACGGAAGGGTGGTGGCGGTGGTGTGTACGTGCGGCTACAAATGAGGGTGGGCGGCAAGGGACGCATCGAAACGGATTGATGTTTGTTGGCGTTGCGAGCGGATAATTCGGTGCCTGTGGAACGTTTCCGGTGCAGATAGCAGCCGTTTTAATGAACATCGCACCAAGCCGACACTCGTAACCCACACACGGATACACTCACCCACACACACACAAACGCACATAGTCATACATACAACCATCAGCCTTGGAAAGGAGGAGTACGAATGATCTCCACACAGCCACGCACAAACGTGTTGACTGTGCAGTGGTCCTGCAGGTATGCGAGGATTGAGCGTGTGACGTGCTATCGACCCACAGCACAGTAGTGCGTATGTGTTTGTGTGCGTGTGTTTACGTGTTTGTGTGGAGGAGTACGTTGGGTGGTTTGTAGAGGTGTACGGGGATGTGCTTCAAAGTGTTTGTCCTCTGCGTCCTGCAAATGTAGGGCTCATTTTGCTACCACGTGAACCTACACCCACGCACATATACACACACACACATACACTCAAATATACACTAATACATACACAAACACGCACACAAACACGCATTTCGTAAACTATGGCCGTACCGGTATGCGGCGCCACGTTCTAGATTTCAAACGCAATGGGTGGCGGAGGCGGCGTCGGCGGCGGTGGCATTCCTGTTTATTCTAGCGCGCCGTAGATGGGTGCGCGGGCGGGTGTAGTGGTATGGGGGGTGGTGTGGCAACAATAATAGCGGCGGGCGGATCGCGCTTGCGAACCGAAGGAGTCGACTCGCGCTGCCAACGAGGACAAGAACGCCGGTGACGATGACATCAGCTGCCGCTGTGACGGCGGCGGCGGCGGCGGCGGCAACGGCGGTCGGGTGTTGGGTGTTTTGTTGGCTGAAGACGCTGAAGTGCGATGCACACGCCGCGCCGCGCCGGCACACGCGGAAGACGAGACGAGCGAAAGGCGACACGGCGAACGCTGAAAGACGAAAGGTTACACCACGCCTCGTCTTAACTAAACAATGCGGCCTAGGTGGGTCGGGTTGATGTGGCGGGCGCGCGCCCCCATCCCACCCTTCACGCCATCAATCGCGTTTCGTTAATTATTCGCAATTTTGTCGCGCGCATTTGCTCGACGACACCTCGACGCTGTTGGGCGCACACGACAATCGCTTCTTTGTCGCAAACCAACATGCGCTTGATAATTAAAATTGCACACTCGAAATTGCGAGCGCAATTACGCGCCTTGATTGACCGCAATATCAACATCAACTTTATCCGCTAAATTCAAACCCATTGAAACCAAACAATATCGTTCAAAAGTTACGATATTAGCTTCATATCAACACTTGTTACGATATGGGATATCAATCACCTTCTCCGTACAAGGCTTGCTATACGCTGCAAGTGTTTGTTTGGCGTAACCTTGTTCATAAGTTTTTCACACTCAGAAGGTATGACTACTTCTTCTTCGTGCGATAAACATCACTTATCATGCTCGTTACGTAATATACTATATAGGTGTAACTTTCAAATGAAGGTATTGTTATTATGGTTTCTTAAGTTGTATTTTGTAATATTTTGTTATAATCACTATTGCAATACCAAAGCCAGAAAGTTACAAGTTACAACATAACCTAATTAAGGACAAGTTATTAATGTTATGTTATGTAATGTCTTCATTAAGATATTTCTATCGGAACAACTTACTCCGGTCATTTTTATTCTTCTCCCCTATAGGTAAAAATAAATCGCAAAGTGATGTAATACGTCATGTGCCGGATAAGAGCTGAAATCGTACGTAGTTGGAGGCGGCGATAGCGGCGACGGCGGCAATGTGCTAGAAACATGCCGCCGAGTGCAAAATGAAAAAGTCGTGCGCTTCTTAAGATTATTGATTGGGCTTAAATATTCATCTGAAGCCCGTAAGCGCGGTTTAATGCCGGCTTCGAATTGTATTAGTAGACTCGTCTGATGCCATTTATCATTCCACAACAAGCCGCGCGATGGTGGCGGCGGCGGCCGCCGCCCCCGAACGCCTGCCAACACCGCCGCTCGTGGCACATGCGGTCGTAGAAGGGGCCTCGCTATCTTTGAGTGCTTTGAAATTCATTTTCTATAGCTATTCAAGTCGACATCAGGCGCAGGAATTTAGTGAATTTTTTTTTTCGCGCGCTGTCGCTTCCGCACGCGCGCGCTCTGCCGCCGCCGCCGCGATGAAATTATCGCAATACGCTTTATTAATATTTCCGCACGCCATTCAACAAATCACAACTGCACCAATCGACGACGCTTCACATGTCAAAACTCATCAATTGCGATCGCTTTGAATTCGCGGCATTAACGTTCATCAAGCGTTGTTAAAAGCGCGGGAAAACTACACAGACTCTAATTTTGGCGCCAAAAACAAGCGCACAAAAGTTGCGCGAAAATAACCAGATCCCTGTACGTCTGGCCGCCGCACGGCGGATCCGTTTAAAAGATTACGTTTTAAAAGTGCGCATCGCTATTAAAAAAGTCATTAGGAACATTTGATCTTTCGCCGGCGGCAGCTCATGCGCCGCCGCCGCCGCCGTGCGCGCAGTAATATCGTTTTCGAATAACAATTTCGTGTATAATTACTTTACGGATCGCTCGCGGGACCGGCGAAACTTTTATTGTGCAGCTTTGGAAAACCGCACGCACACACACACACAGACATACACATGCATATACACACAGAGCAGGGGTTGACAGGAGTGGTTAAACGCCGGCTACCACATTCACGCCACTGCACTGCAAAAGTGGCGGCGGCAACACAGCGGCGGCGGCGATTGTCGGGTCACCGCTGCCTTTAATAATGCAAATACTTATTAACGTCGACTGGTTGCCATTTGCGTGTAATTCGCGTGTTTTCCACTTGCTCTTTCCATGCTTTGCGTTAAATTTCCCACTTGACATTATATTTATTCGAAAAACATTTACCCCGATTAACATATTATAACAAATCTGTCATCGATTAATCGCAATTAATGCCGACGGTTGCTAATCTGTGCGATTTTATATTTACTAATTCATTGTTTTGCAAACAAAGTGGAAAATGTGAAATATCGAAACTCAAAATTTCAAAGCTATCGGTTTCAATTTGTTACATCCTCTTCAATCAACGTCAAAATCGTCAAAATCGTTTATACAAAAGTTTCATGCAAATAACACTGAAATACAATAAATATTATTCTCTCATAAATCGCCTACAAAAACAATATTTAAAATGAATTTGTACGTTTTAAATATATTTAGTACTCAATATTTTAATAAAATATTTTAATAAAAATAATTGTATAATATTTAGCAAAAAACGTTACATAACTAATCAATAAGCGATGCAATAACGCCTACTTTGTTTAACTTGTGGCGGTAAACATTCAAAACAAGACAAAAGTAAGCAGTTATCTTCACTAGTGAAAATAAATAAAGCTGCGTTGTGATTGGTCAAGTTTCCATGATTTTTCCCGAGTTTTGCAATTCAGAAATTTTTACCTGACTCGTTGCGTAATGTACTATGAATTTAATGGATTTACTCTGTTTACCTGCAACCTCGTAGAACATTCTATATTGACAAGTTTCTTAGCAAATGTTTGTGTTTACACGAAAATTTGTCTTGTAGCACTTTATATCTATTGTTAACAAGTGCGATTATTTTCGAAAGTTTGCAGCAAACTATCGCAGTTTGAGCAGTGATGTTTATTGCAGATAATGGACCGGTATGCCAACAGGGTGGTATCAAAGCGGAAGTGCTGCGAGAGCAAATGTTTGCCAGACATGGCGACACGAGTAGGGTAGGGTTGACGGAGAAGACGGGGGGTGGCTGCACTGCCACCCTCACCGTTAACCACTCGTTCCCTTGCGATTTGCGAAGGAAGCTCTCACAGCGTGTAAAATCAAAATTGATCAATTAAATTTGAGCGTTGCGCGTCTATTAATTCTATGAGTTTACGCATGTTGTACAAGCACGATTTAAATGTGTATCAGGAGGCATTGCCGCCCCCCTAAAATAAACAATGTAAGCACGGGCATGGCGTAGCAACCCTTCGTTGTACCGGTCTTTATACGCCGACACTTCTTTCGCACATCTCGCTCTAATTGATTATCAATTATCCTATGACGCGCCGCCGCCGCCGCCGCCACCGCCGCCGCCGCCGCTCGGATACGTTTGGGGTGCTGCGCCGAGATCCGCGGGCCCCCGTTTTATGGATACGTTTTCGAATAAATAGTCCGCTGGCGGCGGCAGCGGCGGCGTGGGTCTGAACAATGCGATCGTAAAGGTCTATTATGCTCCGGCGGCCGCCGCTGCCGCCACCGCCGCCGCCAACGTTGCCTATTGCCGCGCTGTGCGCCCTCCAGCGCCGCTGAATGTGTATATATTTTACGAGCATTGCCATTGTGCAATTTACACATGCGAAGTGCGGCGGCACAACCGCAAGCTGGCGACGAAGATGCCGGCATGCGGAAATCTAGAAGAATGTGCGAACGGAAAATAGCGCACCGAAACGCCTGTGCTGCGCGTGGCGGCGGCGGCGGCAGTAACAGCCCCAAGGACTCGAACTCAAAAATAAATAAAGGATAATATACGGATACTTGACGCAGGCGCGGATTAATTTATTGCTGCCCCCCTCGGCGGCACGGAGTGAATTAGAGCAGCAAACAGCATAAGAACGGGTTAATTAAAGCGGCGCTTTGAATTTACCGCTCCCCGACGAGGTATATTCAATCAGAGGTGTTTTAATTTCGTGATCACGCGAGGGAATTGACTAATCCCGCTTGATTATATAATATTGAAGGTCATTGACCTTTCTATCGTATCCACATATAATAGCATCTCTCAACATTTATATGAGGTCATTGACCTTTCAACAATTGACATAAAACGTGGGGAAAATTTTTATCCCTGTGTTTGGGTAGTTAATGGCAACAAAATTATTAATTAAGTTTTTTGACCTGCCACCACGCTCCGCCCCCCTAAAGACTTTGTGTAAACGCCATAGAATCGTCTAATTAGTAAATAGGAATTAATTAGTCAAAGCACTCGGCGCCTATTCACTGTGTGCGAGCCGTGAAATTCGGCATGTAAAAATTCACAAGTTAATTAAAAAAAAGCAGCTCCGATTTGACGCAAAAAGCTCGTGTGTACGTATCCATCGCACGCATCAAAGCGCCGCGCGTCAGCAATGCACGCATTTTTTCAATTGTACACCCCCGGTTCATTCTTCTCGCTTCTTTTTGATTTTGCATTTTTATTTTGTGCCTCTGCGTGTGTGTGTGTGTGTGTGTGTGTGTGTGTGTGTCTGTGAGTGTTGGGAGTGTTGGGAGTTGAGAGTTGGGGATTGGACGGCAGGTCCTTTGACGGTATTGCCTTGTCAAACGAGCGCCATATAGGCAGCCTAAGTAGCAGCAGCGTAAAAAGTGCGCTTCTAATTAGGCACATTCCTTTAATCTCGCTTTAATCACGACACTCCAAAAACACTCCGCCGACACGTGTTTCCAATGCGTGCGTACGGCAGGGCCAGCGTACGGCATCCGGGCATCAAACGTCTGCCAGCAGTGTATGAAGTTGACGATGTTGGCGTGATGTTGATGCAGTTTGGGAGGGGGGGGGAATGTCGTGTGGGTTGTCTATGATGGGCTCGGGCTTGAGACCCGTCATCGTCAGCGTGCCACGTCGAAGGCGCAGTGGCCAGGTGCTATCTCGAAATGTTACCCTTTGCTCCCCGCCTTCTGTAAATGTGCAATACGCGTTGGTGCACTTACCACCCACCACCTCATCTCGCACCCCCCTGACGCATGCACCACAGCATCGGCGTGCTTCAGCGAGACGCATTGCGGCGGTCGAGTGTTCGCCGCCAAAGCGAGTGGCGTGACGGGCGCGAAAACCACCCCCACCCCCTCCCCCGCATGGCGAGCGCCAACGTGTGCACAACAACACTCCACGCCGACTTTGTTCTTTCCGCAGGTTAGACGCCCGCGCACACACGCATATAGTGTGTGTGTGTTTTTTGTGTGTGCGGACGCGCAACTCGTCGACTCAATGATCTTATGTCGCAACAAAGTCGAAAACTACAAAAGACTCCTAACACAATCAGCGGGGCGGCGGCGGCGGCAGTGGAGTTGGCGTAGACCGGTGGAATGGTAGTGCGACGGGCCGCATGGCTTTGTGTGCGTGCTGGAGTGGCCCATACATATTTATAGGCGGCGGCAGCGCGTAAGTCGTCTGTACGCAACCACACACGTATAAACCAACGCACGCTGCGAAACAAAAGGGTCTTCTTATCCCGCGCCCGGCGTGCCACAAAGAGGGATGCTCTTAGCGCAACCGCCTCCTGCCCATTCCAACTGCCCCCGCAATACGACCGTCGCCAACCAGGCCGAACGGGCCAGATACTTCACATATTGCCGTCAAACGTACACGCGCTGAAAACAATGCAAACTAGTCGCACACTTTGTACTTTGTTCCTGCCGCCCACCCATTCGTAATGGATGCATGAAAGGTGTATTTTCTACAAATATCTGCACTCGTCAGTTGCTGGCCAAATCAAGCATAATTAAGGCGGATGTGTTTCGCGTTCTGTTATAATAAATTCTTTGAAACTCACTGAAAGAAAAAGCAGCTTGCAAAAATTCCACGCACATCAAACACATTCGCAGGCTCTTCAATAATTTGTCACATCCGGCGTGCAACAATAAAAAATCGAGTTAAAAGGAAAGAGAATAAATGAGTAACAAGAGCGTCCCGACGAGGTGAAAGAGTGGCGGAAGAAGTGGCAAGCTTATGACGACGTGTTCGTGCGTTTGCAGCGCTCTCCTCGGCGATGGCTGGCGCTGGTCGTGCACCAAACCCCCACACCCCGGCCAAACGATGCGGAGGCGGCATGTGCGCCCAGCCGCCGCACGCCGCCGCCGCCGCTGCTTTCGTCCACTTTAAGTCGCACATGTTTCCTATATGTGCGAAGGGAAAACATAACGCATCACGGCGATTCTTTGTTGTCTGCTCACGTCCGCAATCTCGTAACACTTTGTACGATACAGTTTCATCTACTTTGTAGTTTCCGCCGTTGCCGGCGCGCGAAGGCTGCCATTGGGGGTGGATGGAAGTGGTGGCGTTCGTCGGGAGCGGCCAGCCGTGTGGAGCGTGTACATTGCCAACGAGCGAATAAAGAATGCGGCAGCAACGTGGAACGACTGAGGGTGGTGGCGACGATGAAACGGAATCGAATATCACCTTCTTAATGGGTAGAAAAATGTGAGTTTATGTATGCGGCAGTCGACGGCGAAATTGCCGCCGCCTGCGCCGCGTGTGCATTGCCCGGAGTTTATCAGCCGTGTTGGCTGCCTGGCTGGCGGCGGCGGCGGCTTCGGCCGCGGCGGAAGCATCGCAGCGAACGTTCGCACTTTTGATTAGCAATTTTGTTTACGGTGCATGGCGCGTGCTGCGCTGTCGAAGATGAAAAGACTTTGAAAGCAGGTCAACAAGTATCAGCATTACGGGCCGTATTGCGCACAACAGCCGCACACGCTGTGTTGTTTTCCATGGAAATTTCTCCAGAAAATCGAGTACAATGTACGACGCCGACGCGCTTTTATGCTATCTGCATGCCATTCATAGCGCAAGGAAGCCCTCCATACGCACCATACAAGAAGCATTATGTTCAAGTATAATTAGACATCAAATTGTACTATTGGTACCTATCAGGCCTAATTTATGCTTTATTATAAATGAACAATAAACAAACAAACAAGCTCAATCATGAATGCACGCTGCATATATACCGTCTTGTATGCTTATGTTTGTAAATAAACAAACTTACATGTAAATGTACATACCTACATTTGTAGGTAAAGGATATGGTCTATGTTCGGTCTTAAAAAAACATCAGGATAAATATCTCATAGCAAAGGTCAATGACTTAGGTCCCGGAATAACCTTCTGCCTAGCTCATTCGTCAATATTTAAAGTCTTGATATAATTTTACATAGGCTCGTCAGTTTTGTACCATCTCTGATACATGTACTCCTGATAACTATCAGATTGTGCTGAGAAAATGTTGCATTTTTTGTTGCTTTCCGTTCTCTCAATCACACACTTACAATCATATTCCGTTTCGTAATAAGGTTTAATAAATGGCTTCGCCCTCATTAGATCTGCTGATAGTCTAATGTCGTAAAACAAGGTATTATCGACAACGAGAGCGCATAAAAAGCACTCTTGTTCGTAATTTTATCGACAGAGTAAGAAAGGGCTATTTTCGCGCGCCAGTCATGCACACCCTCGAATGGGAGGCAAACCCGTCAAAGCCCGACGTGCGTATGTTTGCATAAATTTGCACTTAGAAACCATCCGCATCTAACCAAACCCCACCCCCCGCCTTACTTACAAAATAACACGTTTTCTCCCCAGTGTCCCAGCGACAGCTTTTAGACTTTCATAGCAATATTTAACTTCCGGTTGGCGGGCGAAACTCACGGGAAACTTAATCCCAACCGGTCAGCGGCGTGTCATGCACCTAGCCACCGCCGCCAACACGCTGGAAGCTCTTTTAACTTGTATCAACATATCACAACCGCACCGGGGGGAGGACTCACGGATATATCTCCGCAAACATTCAATAAACTTCTGCAACATGCGTGCAAAAACCGCCCGCAAGCCCACGTCTCTCGCCATCTCGTCGCCCGCGTATCGTAAAAAGGAATGAAGACGACGCAATAATAAAAATAAAAAGAAATGCGGCATCGTGAGGGGAAAACAGGGGGGATAGCGCTCGGGCCACATGCGAATTTTTCTAATAAAATACCTCGCCGTTGGTATTTACCGAACTTAATCTTCATGTGAATTGCGTATTTCTACAAGGGCTGAAAGCATGTTTTATTAAAAACATATAAAACCACTGCAATGTACGTGTACCCCCTTAAATTGATATGCGGTCCATGTGGATAATATGAATAAAAATAAATTTCACATATTTTTCGAATATATGTCATCATAACAACATTTTTATCCTGATAAATTGAAAGCTAAATAAGTTGGATTACATACATTTATTTTTATTAATTTTTGTTGCTGTTATTATACTTGTTTGTAAATTATATTAAATGAATCTTTTGCACAATAAATCACGGAACGAAGAGCAAATATCTACTGGTAGAGTTGTGTACAACGTTTTTTTGTTTAGCTCGTTCAAAAGATCACTTGACACAAGTTAGAGCATATAGATTATACAAAGTACAAACTGCGCACATAATTTAAACAAAAATTTACAATTTTAGAAGCTGTTGTTGACATTTTGTTATAAATGTTAGCCGTTGTCTTACGTTTTAAGGTTATAGCGGCATTTCCGCCAATTGGGTTTTTGAAGTAAGACTTCTTATGCGGCGCTGTGAGAATGCAGAGTGAAAAATCAAGGCCGAGAAATAGCCCGTAAATTCAATGGGCTAACTTTGAACATGATATGTTCAAGGTTGGTCGAGGCTCT
>JAODGA020001803.1:0-10646 GCA_027574885.2 Drusilla canaliculata | reverse complement strand
ATATAGATACATATATAGTTGGCTGTGGAAACAATTGATGCATTTTAATAAATAAGCGTTTTTCCTGAAAAATTACCTATTTTTAAGTAATTATTTTTATCTAAACTATAAAGTTTTTCTTACTTTTTATTTCCCATCAACCACCTGTTGGGTAAATCTGACATAACAAAAAAAGAATGATTCAAATCGGTTCGGCCGTTTTTTAGTTTTAGCGTCGCCAAGGACAGCAATCCAATTTTATATATATAGATTACATTTGATGATTTTATTATAACACGGCATCTTCAGACAAGTAGCAAAAATTAGTAAAAATTTATTATGAATTGAAACACATATTTCACGTCAAATTAGATGATTTATTTCACTCATAAAGTATTTGATGGAAATATAAACTTGATATTGCGTAAAACCACTTCATTACTGTTATATATAGAAATAATGAATACCTATAACGCTCAATAGGTGCGTGTCATAATTCCGTATTTATATCTACACTAGCTAGCTGTATCGCCATAGTTTGTACCGTCTTAGAATAAAACACATTTTAATTACAAATTATCCTACTCTCAATTAAGACAATTCCAATAAAAGAAGAATCATAAAAATTGGTCTATTTGTTTTTGTGTTATAATAGATATTACAGACTCTTTCTTACGTATGGCCTAGAGCTATATTGCATTGCAATTTTTCAAACATTCTACTTTACATAAACCTTCTCTTAAAAATTGCAAACCCAAAAACAAATAATTATCCAACTCATTTACAACTGTCTCATTTTTATGTATAGATCAAAGATAGTGTTAGTTACACTATTTATAAATGAAGAACGGTTGCATTGACTTTTATGATTATTTCTTGATATATTTGTCTATATCCTGATGAGGATAATAACGTTTATAGCATTTTATAGAACCTTAATAAATAACTAAATTTAAATAGTTAATATGCTAATAGGTAATATTGGATATAAAAAGTCCTATAAAAACTTACACCTATAAGAATATCCTTCCTAAACCATACCAGTGTAATTAAAGCAATAGCTGCGTAATTACTGAGAGTAGTTTATGGCATTTACGAGCGCTTCTTCGACGTTAGAAAAATGGTGCGTACAAGTCGCCATGATCGGCTGACGACAAAGGAAGAAACGTCTGATACCTCTTGTTCAACGCACCGTCGCCCAAAAGCGCTAAAGTGCAGCAAAACGCGGATGCAACCGGCCGCTGTGGCGAAACATGAATTGCATTTACGCAACAACTCGCAGCATGCATGATCGTTTGACAATAAGCATTATGACCAGACGCAATTGCGTCTGCTGTGCGTCTTCGGCGGCGTGCATGTTAAGGCGATTATTGCGCCAGCAGCCAGTTTTTCCACGTTTTGCGTATTTCCGCGTTGATCGTCATTTGTCCAACGTAAAGCAAGACACTACGTTAACCACACTAATAAAAGAAACATTTTTTAAAACTTTCAAATTAAAACTTTTGATCATGACATAGTGGGTTTGATCAATGTTGAAAATTTTGACATTCTTGACAGTCTTTGACATCAATGATTGCTATCAATTTTATATAATTTGTTTATAATATGTTTCAATAATGTTTTAAAATGTTGTTTTTAATGTGGAATGCATGGAATTTTTGGTGTAGCAACTTGCATACGATTGCGAAATTCATGAAATAAGTTCAGCCATAATCTTAAATCTTAATCAGTAAGTCAGAGTTGTAAAATTGTTCTAAATTGCGGTCAAACAAAGTTAGATGACAGGTTAAAAGCACTTATTACGACAATTTATTTATTAACTGTTTAAAAATGTTTGAATTTTACGTGTCATTTATGAAATTGTAAATTTGGTCATTTTCTTACAAAACACAGATTCAAAGCATTAAGCAATCTAAGTAATACATAATAAATCTAAATAATTGCAACAAACAAAAACGGGCAATATATCAGTTGTTAAAGTTGTGAAAACTGGGTTGTTTTCTTATCATGTTTACTAAGCTTCTAATTATCAAAAATTAAGTATTTTCTATAATTATATATTTTTGCTGTTTGACAGGAAATTTAATTTGATAAATTTTCTTATTTACTTTGAGTTTTTTAAGTTTTTCTAAATAGTGTATCAACTGTTCTTTTTTTGTAAATTAGATTCTAATAAATTAATTAACATAGAATTGTAATAAGAAGAACTGTAGTACCCTCATACTAATAAACTAATTACGTTAATTAAGCAATAATTTCTAAATTTCGATTTCATTGCGATGATGCGCGAAGTAGAAAGTTGTGCAGACGCGTGGCCAATCGCTGCCGTCAATGAATCCGTTTTTATTCTAATTGTCGAAGTGAAATAAATTGAGCGGTGCAGATACGCCGCAGATATGTTTGACATTTTCCGAGGTGTGCGTCGACAAAAAAGAGAAATTCGCCGCGCACGTGCTGCGACTTTTTCTCCATCGCAGCCGCGGCCGCAAGTGATGAAGTAATAGTGAAATTTATTTGGACTTTCCACTCGCGTTTGCTTAAAATATCTGAAAAATCCACCACACATACACACACGCACACACGCAGGCTGAGCGGCTGCGCGTCTGTTTGTTTCGCCCGTTTCGCTTTCACTGCGGCGTCCGCGTGGCTGGCGTCTGCGTGAAGTTGGCGGCGTGTGTGTGTGTGTGTGTGTGTGTTTGCGCGCTTACCGTATTAGGAAATCCATGATTAACAAAAATGGGGGTGCAAAACTCGGCGGTGCTGGTGGTGGCGGCGCGGGGCGCGCTGCGATGGTCGATGTCTTTAGATTGCTGAACACTCGGAAGAACACAAAAACATACCGAAGCGGCACGGCACTGGCGGGGGCGCGCGCACGAGAGAGGAGAATTCGCGCTGTGTGCGGCGATCGTCGCTGGCTGGCGTGCGTGCGTGCTTTACGCGATTTGCGAGCGTATAAAATTGCAGCTCCGCAAAAGGTGCGCACGGCGGCGGGCGCGAGACGCGATTGTGCGCCAGCCGCGGCCAAGACGTCTTTATATTATATTGGAGAAAGTGAGCGCTGCGTTTGCGGCGCGACCGCGACTCTTCGGGGACCTGGTCGACGGCATCGTCGCGAGCGCTCGCAACTCGCAAGTCCTGCTCTGTGCGAACGCGTTCACTCTCGCGCTGCCGTGCGATGTGTACACATGCATATGGATTATCTTACGTACCTGTATGCTATAAGTTTTGCCAAACTACTAAATTTTAACACATAGAGTTATTAGAGTCATTCCATATCAACTCAGACAAACTGCTAGCTGGCATATTTCAGATTTGGTTGAAAAAATTCAGGTTTGTCACCATACATGGGTCGGGAATTAAAAATATGGAAACGATCTAGGAAAATTTTCCAATTATTGTCTACCAATTTTTCGTCAAAAAAATGTACTTTGAGTGTGAATAATTTGGAAACTATTTTTACCTAAGAGTTTACATTTTTAGGGGATGTGTGTTAACAATCTGACAACATATTCTGAAAGTTTGTAACAAAATTACCGGTAGGTTTTCGAGATATCCTTACTGAACTGTATAATGTATAAACAATTTAAATCAAATCATATCAATGAACCTATTTCAAATTTGTATCAATTTATATACAGTTTATAATAATTTATGATACATTTATATAACATTGATGTAAATTATTATTAAACACAATATAAATTCTACAAATATATACCTACAAATTAGTTAACAGAAGCAAATTAACTTCTAATTTTTTCATTAAGATAAACAATGTACTAGAAATGAATTACATTTAATGCCACAGTAATATTTCTACATCCAAAGAGAATAAAAACAATATTTTTCGTGCTTAAAGAAGAATGTATGAGAGAATATTAGGGATAGTTCATTTTCTTTACAATAGTTTTCCTTCTTAACTTTTCCTCTGTTTCAATAGAGGTTGTCCAATTCTGAACAAAGGTGCAAAAAATTATTAAATAATTGGGCCAGTTATCCTTGAGCTATAAATAGTCTAACTAACACGATTCTTATTTATATATAGAACATATCTGTTTTGTTGTGGCAAGATACTAAATTTTAAAATATAAGGATAGCTCTTGCAAAACAGATATGCTCAGATAAAAACAAAATGTTCTATAGCAAGCTACTAAAACAAGCCTAACATACACAAAGTAAAAAGCAAAAACAATAAATATACAGAATTTGCAATAAATATAATAATTTAAAAAAAAAAGAAATAGATACTTATTACTTATTGAGTTTGTAATTGTAAGGAAATTGTTTGTATGAAGTAAAATAATTGAAAAAATTAAGCGCAAATTTTTAAAATTCTAGAAGAAAAGCAACTTTTTGCAACGAGCCAGGAAAGGATTCGTTGTTTGACGTTTTTTTTCTATTAAGCAGCGTTCAAACCAAACTTGCGTTGTTCATGTAGAGTGCTGTTTATTTGCATTTGAATAAGAGCGTCAAAGCGTCTACTAGCGACTCACGCACGCAACGAAAATTCGGTGTGAACGCACGCAATCCATTTTGAAAAAATCAATACCAATTCGTGGAGAATTGTCGAAAATCGTGGAGTTTTCAAGCAACCACAACGCTGTAATTCTGAACCTCACTACTTTGAAAAAAAAAATTATTCTGCTTTGTTTTGGATATTTATCGTCACTCGTTAACATAAATAGGCGTTATTACATTGTATACTGACGAGTTATACCTCACTTTCGGGGAGGTATGCAAGACAATTATAAATTCAACTAGGCCAACTAGGATTTGACAGAATCAACAAACAATAATTGTAATTTTATTTAAACGCAATATACATAGAAAAATTGTGTCTGTAAGATCAATCACAACTCAAGAACGTATTTCGTAACTGTTTTCGCTAAACGTAGGATAATTTGTATTAAAACGTTTATCTTCATTGGGGTGGGACAATGTTTACCGAGACCGTTCGTTTAGTTTACAGTACGTTAATAGCAGAACAATAAACTATAACATAATATTTAAGTCGTTGGCAAATGCATCGAATACGTGTATATGAAAGCGTAAGTGGGCAAAGAAACGTACACGTTTTCTGCATTTATCGAACGGCATTGAATTCCGCACGTTCCTTCCTTCGCGCACGTTTGCGGTGTACTGAGCACTGAGAGCGTGTGCGTCTTCGCGTATGGAAATTCACGTGACACCGCCGCGGCCCGCCGCTGCCCGCCGCCGCAAGTGTGTCATTTGCGCGAGACTCACGTTCGCCGCCGCCGCCGCGCCGCCTAAACAACCGAAGATTGTTTATCCACCGTGTCATGCGACGCTCCGCAATGACGTGGATGGAGCTGGCGCGCACGCGGTCGCGGCGCGAGAGAAATTCTTGCCGGATTAGTTTCGTCCGCGGGCCCACATAGCGACCGACTGCCACCGGTCGGCCGCGCCGCGCGTATTACCGCACGCGTTGGGAGTTGTTGTTTATTTTTTTATTTTTAATTGTTTCGTGAATATCATCGGACGAATACGAAAACATCGTCACCGCCTCGGCTCCTTCATCTCCGCTCCGTCTGTCAGCGCGCGCGCGCTTAACCTTGGCTGCCGTCGATTTCTTTTATGCTTTTAATATTTCTCTCTGTAGATCGTTGCGATGAAATGTGACATAGACGGGATTAATTACTCTAGGAATGTAACTGTACCATCTAGATCAATGTAACTTTAACCGAACCTATCGAACCTGATCGTACCTGGCCATCTCATATAGACGACACAGATTTTGAGGTTGTTCAGGTTCGATAAGAGTTTATTCAGAACAACTCCTAAATCTTACCATGCCAATCCTGGATTTCAATTATGAATATATACCAGGCTACACCTAATCATAATTGGACATCCCCTAGACCAATCCTCAGTATACTCTGAACGAAATCAACCTGTTTATGCTTTTAATATGACTCACTGTAGATAGTTTTTCGTTAAAATGAAAATATCAGAAATGGGATTAATTACTCTATAATCATAACTTAACCAACCTAACCTGATCTTATCTGAATATTTCTTATACCGAATTCAGGTTTAGAGGTTGTTCATGCTTGATAAGAATTTAATCTGAACAACTTCTTAACCTTACCGTACCAATCCTGAACTTCAATGAATCTCTCTAATATCTGCACTTTCTGAACAAAATAAACCTATTTATTTTTTAATATATCTCATTGTAGGCCGTTCTTGGTTCATATGACAGAACATATGACAGAAACGGAATTAATTACTTTAGAACGTTGCACATTTCGTCGTTAAACTTAGCATTGCCATAACTCCAAAACCATTAAACCTACATAATCTATATTTCGTTCAAATGTGTTTCATTACCTCTAGTTTCAAATAATAGCAAACTCAATAAAATTGAAGCGTTTTTGAATTTGATGTTATTTCAGTACCCTCTTGAAAAATGTCCGAAGCGTAATCTATTTTTACTCCAGCCCAACCTAAATTCAATTTACCTAAACATAATCCCAATCTATTGTTATTATAACCAAACCTGACACCAAATTTGATTAATAATTAAAAATAGAACGTGATTGTTCCAAAAAGCGAACATTCATCGCCGTTTGGCTGAGATTAATCTGCATATTCATTTGCTCGCCGGATTTTCGATCAAAACACGACGATCCACATTAAAACTTTCCAAACAATAATTTTAACTCTATGCCGTTTCGATTTCTATGCGAGCCGTGCGCGTACGCAAACGAATGTAACCGCGCCGTTCGGCGCACAGACACGCTGACAGCGGGCGCATTGAAGTCTCCGGAATAGCGAGGCGCAAACTTCGCGGGCGATTCAGTAACACACGCGCAGGAAGTTTCTAAAATCGTATCAAAGCTCTCAAATCGCTGATATTCCACTCGCAATACAATAATAACGCGCCGATATTTACGTAATGGCGCGCAGGCGCACGCGGAATGCGCTCTTGAGCACGAAAGGAAGCAGCACTCCTCGGCAGCGTGAATCTTGCGCGGAATGATTTACTTTGCCTTCGCTGATCGGACGGCGCGATGTAGGAGGCTGGCACACAATGCAAAACGTATATCTCATCAGATCGGTATGCTTATTAGGCATGTGGTGTGGTATCAGTCGTGTGCGTTGCGACACACTGACACACTTTTTTGCGTTTTATTTCGTTTTCGACAAATTTTCTATCTTCCTTCTTGCGGCGCTCCCTCAAACAGCTTCTAAGTGCGATTGGCATCAACTGAAAGTGAACACTTTTACTTATGCTCACCGCATACGGAATCAACCTTCCTTCCGTGGACCAAGAATAGCTGTAATCAAATGCATTCGGGTCGCTACTACTGCTACAACGACATATATTCCGAGAAGACTGATGATTACATAATATTGATTCAGTAAATAATCTACGAATATTTTCGAAATTTCGAGTTTATTTGGAACGGATTGACCTTCACGAATAGCCACATTCCTAACCATTTCAAATGTATCATAAATTTGATAAATTTTGATGTTGCGCGATATATTGAGAATATTCAACATTTTTGATCTTCATAATTCAAGAATAAATTTCATAGAATAGAGTTAATATCAATTAACAAAGGAATAAATTATGAGAGATATATTGGTTTGTCAGAAGTGGGTTGTTAATTCAGAATTACTATACCAAAGTCTTGTTCAGTAATCAACAAGTTTTACAACAAGTTGACACCTAAACTTCATAAATGCTGTTATAGTACATTTGATCTCAAAGGTGCTTCAAAATTTGAAAATCTGGTTGAATAATTACAACCGCCTGAAGAAGCTAGAATATTGATGTTTAAGTTCCTCATAATCTCACTTGTGGGTATGTTGGGTCTCCCAGTGATGTTTGATTGCCCGTTAAAAACAGTTTGAAGCTTAGAAGTGATTTCTTTCCTGATCTAGTATAAAATATTCAATTCTTCAATTTGGGCACAAAAACACAAGTCCCGCTATGAGCTATATATTATGAGGCCTACCAAAAAAGATTCTGTCCCGTAAGATTGTAAGAGTGATTCTCTGCACCATTTACAATGTAGATATTTCGATGGAGTACGCCTCTGCGTGTGCATATATCCGGAGGTTGGGTTTCTGCAAGAGTATACGAGATCTCTCTAGGCCGGCCGGACGTTTCGGACGAGAAAGTGAAGAAAAGAAATGCTTCCTCGAGCGCGCGTGTTTAACGCCGCGCCGATACATCAACGCGATCAACGCCGTGCGGGGACGCGCACAAACACGTACGCAGATGCCCAATCGCCGATCACTAGGTGTTGCTAAAAACGCGATGGAAAAAATGAGCGGTGATTTCATTCAGCGCCTATGCGTAGTATTCATTTCGGTGGTCATTAAGAAACGTTAATAGACCCGGCCAAAAGTAGATAATTTGAACATTTGAATACAATGATGTTGAATCGCGTTGGCAAGTTGATCATTTTACCTGTTGATTTATTGGAAGACACAGCAAATTGCAACCAATGAAAATATACCAATAAAATATGTGTATAACTGTAAGACCGTAATCCTGAGGTTTTATTATATTTGTTCAAGAAACTCGACGAGCAAATATTGTTATTCAAACTTTACCCACTGTTCTTTAAAATGAGTAAATATGTGTAGCTCATCGCAGAAATATTTTGAAATGTGACAATACAAATACATTTATATATAATTTAATATTAAATGTTTTATATGGTTATTTCACAAGAAGATCCATTGCGCACATAATTTGAACAACAATTGATAACTTTAGAGACTGTTGTTGATATTTCGTTATAATTGTTAGCTGTTGTTTGATGTTTTAAGTTCATAGTTGCATGTCCGCTAATTGAGTTTTTTTTTTTTTCTATAAGGCAGCGTTCAAACCAAACTTGCATTGAGTGTAGCGTGTTTATTTGTAGGCAACAAAAATTCGGCGTGAACGCACGTATTCCATTTTGATAAAAATCAATATCCATTCGTGGAGAATCTTCAACCAACCACAACGCTGCAATGCTTATCCTTACTAGTTTTAAATAAAAACTTTTATTCTGCTTCGTTTTGGATGTTTATCGTCACTCATTAACATAAATAGAAGTTATTACATTGTTTATTGATGAGCTGGCGAGGTATGCAAAAAAATATAATTAAAATATCTCCAGTAGTATTCTTGTTATGGTATATTAAAATTTGATTACATCCACAAATAAACATCATATATGACGCTAGGCGTATACTGTTGCTATGCAACGAACATATGATCGACGCCAATTGATAATTTTCTTAATAACTCAAAGACTATGACAGCTAGGAGAGTCCCGTTTTCGTATATTTATTAAATAAAATATCAATTTTTGAATAAAAGCTGTTTTATACCACTGAAACATTTTTTTCTAAAGCCAAAACTATTTTTATTGGTTTTACTAAGTAGATTTACCTAAAATGTTGATTATATATTTTGGGCATGTTTATACAAAAAATACGAAAACACAAAAATCTTCATAATTTTTGTTTTAACGACCTTCAAGAAGCCTAACAATTCTGTCAAATACAAAGAACAACATTTTGTAACATTTGGCAAATATTTATACATCTTTGTGGTTCTATTGCATTGTTTGCTATCTTATTATCTTTCTGCTATTGACTTACCCTCGACGTGGCAAAGGTTTCGTTCGGTAATTACGCGCGTAATTGTTATTACACCTAAATTAGTTTTGAGTGCGGCCGCAATTAGTGGCAGTCGGTGCATTCGAGGTGAGCACAGATATTTAGCATTTTGCGTTTGTACGAACGGCCAAGAAATTTCAATTTCTCTTTTAATTTCTATTGGCATTGCTAATTGTCATGTGTTTCGCAATTACGCAACGCACGTACGCAGGCATGTACTACTTATTAATAACGCGCCCGCGCCGCTGTAATTGTTGTGCGATGGCAACCGGCGATGAGCAAATTGCAAGTTAATGTTGCCGTCATTATCGGCAGAAAATTACGCTGGTAATGAACTGCGTGGCAAAATGCACTTCGATTTTTGGAATGTCAAAACTGAACATTTCATTGTCACTTCATTATAAATGCATTACATTTGTACGTCAAAAGTGAATTGCTTAAAAAATAACGTTTTCTGGCAATATGAATTAAACCCAAAACTATTCGAACTATCAAGTTGGTATCCACAATTTAATTGGAGTACTCCTAAGTGCCTCTAAAATGTTTTAAAGACAACTACAACATAGTGGGATGTTTGCATTATAGGTCATTGAACTCGCTGTTCAGTCATTGGCGTAACAGGCGGTACGCCTCCACTCCATGCAAATAGTATCCCCACTTTTCTACCGCCACGCCCATCGTCATATTACGAACTAGAGAATAGACCTGCGCAATACGCAGTTTGACTTTGAAGTTAATTAATGTCGTGCATACGCATCCCAACATTCTACCATTGCTAAATTATACCAGTGCAAAGATTCCAATGTTGATATTTTAGAAAATTCGTAATATACAAAAACTTTTGAAAAGACAACGTTACAATAAGATGGAAAGTTCTATCTTTAATGCCTGATTTTTTATAAGACAACTAGCTGTCCCGTCGAACTTCGTCTCGCCCTAAATTACATTTGAGTATAGTGTTAGAATCGAAAAATAGACAATTATTAAAACCTCACATTTATTGATATTTTCGTAAT
>JAODGA020001682.1:0-54611 GCA_027574885.2 Drusilla canaliculata | reverse complement strand
CTTTGGAAAATTGCAATTTTTGGTTAAACTATTAACATTATAATTATTTGATGTTTATTTTCTGATTTAGAAAAAGACGCCGTGTCCGCTGACATCTAACACAGTTTTTCATGTCTCATAGTTTGCTCGCTCGTCATCCAAAATTGCCCAAAATTGAAAATTTGTCAAAAACACGATTTGGAAAATTGCAATTTTCGACTTAACTATTAACGTTACAATAATTTAGTATTCATTTTCTAATTAAGAAAGAAACGCCGCATCTTCTGACATCTAGCATAGTTTTTCAAGTTTCATAGTTTGCGTGCTAGTCATTCAAAGTTGCCCAAAATTAAAAATTTGTCAAAAACGGGACTTGGAAAATTGCAATTTTTGGCTAAACTATCTACATCACCATTATTTGGTATTCACTATTTTTTAGATAGTGAATTAAAAATCGAAGTTTATAAACTTTTGCAAATACTCAATGTTTTAACGGCAGTTCCACTCGTCAATTCTCAGCTGATGGTCGATTTTCTGGACGTCTTCATTCCCCTTATAGTTGTCTTAACTGGATTTGTGGAAGGTTATCCAGAATTTGTAAACAAAGTTTCAATTTGTTATTCGTCTATAAATGAGCTTATTCCAAAAATCATAAGAAGGTTACGTCTATGAAAAATATTAAATTTCATAATAAATAATTTCACAATGGAATTTATTTACTAAACAACTGTTAAAAATACATACAGAAATTTAGAACGAGCTAACAGACGAAATGGGCGATGAATTGCCACCAAATTCGAGATCGTGATCTGTACAGGGTTTGCGTTTGCTGGTAGCGCGTTTCATCTCCTTTTTGACTTCCTTTGGCTTACTTTTTCTCTTACGAGATTGGCGATGACCACATTTGGAACAAATCATCCTTACCTTCTATAGTATCAAATAAAAGAAAACGTTGCAGTAATTAATAAAACACTAAATTATTTAACACAATTAATAAAAATAACATACTTTACGTCGCACTGGAGGATTCTTCGATCGTTCTACAGCAAGCTGCCTCTTATTGTATTCTGCCGCCTCCCTGTAAGGCCGACGCTCCTCCTCCGTCATACACCTCCATTGCTGGGCAGCTACCTTAAACAATCGCGTTTGCCGCAGTCCCGTGTTGCGATTATGTGGATTGCGAAGAAATTCGGTGATATAGTTCAAATACGCATTCGGATAAATGTAGCGCAGGATGAGCGAAGTCCGCGGCCTCAAATCCTATGAAATAGTTTAATTTAATTCCCCACAAGTTTACTGCGATAACGGAAGCTGGACGCACTCACTTGTACTGAAGCCATCCTCGAACAACCTGCACTCCTGGTAGCTTTCTGTAAGACGGTTAAAATTTAGAAATCTAATAAAAATATAACGCCCTATACAAAAGGAATACTTACGACTTCAGCTCTTGAAGGCAAGTCACTTTTTCTGGACCCCATCTCCCAAAAAATGTATTAGAATAGCTCGACAAAAATTGGCAATTGGCAAAACATATAATTTATGTCTGTCCAATTTCTTGTCAGTATAAACTGACGTAAAACAAAAAAAGAATATTGATTAGCGTATTGATAGCCTCTGAATTTTGTAGTCCATTGTAGGTCATCTTGAAAAGAAACTTTCTAGTGGTGCCTTGCCTCACCAAACGTGATCCTTGAGAAATTGCAAAAGGTGTATAAATATATTCAAGATTCCACAATATCCATTTGTAATAAAGCCAGCAATGAAAAAGGGTGGAATATAAGGACTTTACTCTGCAAGCTTTGGCAGACTTTCCAAAATCTGAGTCTGACTACTTCGTTTGTTCAATATTTGTTATGTCACTGTATCAATTTTATACTGGAGAAAGAATTAAAAATATTAAATACGTTACCAATATAGCAATTTCTGAAAGTGGGTACATTCTTATAAAATTAAAGAAACACACCTATTAGAAATGTTCTTTTCATCATTATGAAAATGACCCTTTATATAATTAACTCAAACATTCGACAACTAACAAAAAATTAATATTAACAAAACAAATTACTATCATTGTGCCATTTTATATGCCCTTCATTCATTATTAAACATATTAGCCATATACATGAGTCGCTTAGTAGACGTACTAAACCATTTTCGACGTACTCTTACTGCCCTTGGGGCGTCCCCGTTTCGGGGTAACAGGCGCAGCAACCTCCTCCTCTGAGATGACACTCATAGATCTTCGCGTGGAACGACGCGGTGTGCGCGAACCGGCTGTCAAACCTGCTGTCTCCTCCAGATCAGAACCACCCTTGTCTAGCATAGTCTCAGAACCGTGTTCACTGATCATTTGCTTTTGATTGCGGGTGAGTCGACGCGACTTCAGCAAATCCACTTCTGGTGTGTTCTCAGGCGAGGATCTTCCGGCTTCCTCCTCTTTCAACTCTCGAAGTTCGGACAATCGGCGCGACATGCGTCGCGGGGATGGTCGGACCTCTTCATCGATTGGTTGCAATGCGACCACATCCACACTCTTCGCACGTACAGCCCGACGAGCGGCGGCGGCGGCGGCGCGTGGTGGCGTTGGTGACGCTTCCGTCGACATACTCCTCTTTCTCCGAATTGGTTTGGACGTTGATGCGGGCTCTGTGGACGCCTCACTCGCGGCACTACTCCGTCGTGGTCGCAACTGAATCGTCAACGCTGGCGGTTCACTCTTCAGCGAGGAGCTCCTCCGTGTTCGGCGTTTTGGTGTTCCAGCCGCTGCTACCGTTTCCGGAAGGTCTTTAACCTCACTCACGACACTGGTCTGATCGGATTCACTCTTAATACTCTTCACCTCGTTGACGTTCTCATCGAGTGTCTCCTTGGAGGTGTTCGTTACCGAATTGCTCAGACTATCCGAGTCGGCAATGAAAGCAATTTCCAAGTCTCCCACAGACTGTGCGTAACCCTCACTGGTTTTATCCGTTCGCTCCGTGTAGCTGGATCTCTCGCTCTGTTTGTCCGCCTCACTATCCGAGCTATCAATCGTGATGATACCTGCCACGTCCAGATTCGGAGTCTCCGCTTCCGACGAGTTGCCATTATTGATAGTGTCCATTGGTTCAAAGAGTTCGCCAGCTGGTAGTGAGTTACTCTCGTAATCAACGCCTTCTTGCGGTAGTTCCACTACAACCTCAGAAACATCCTCATCTACTTGAATTACCTCGGCCTGATCATCAGCCTCCTGAGGATTATAATCACTCATAACAGGATCAACAATATAATTGGCATCAACTGAATTAGACAAATCTTCGTAGATATTTGCATTCGGCTCTACTTCCACATTCAAAGACATGTCCGTTTCAACTTCAGTACTACCCTCATTTTTTGGTTCTTTTGTTTCAGAATCAGAAATTTCTGACCCATTATTCGATTCCTCTGCAACGTTTTCTACAAGTACCGAATTTTCCTCTGTCTGTGAAGTATCTTTTGGAGCTTCTTCTACATTGCTTTCAACAAACGTCTCCAATTTGGACACATCATCTTGATCATATGATTCGGAGAAGTAATCGACAAACGATGGACGCTCGTAGAAACTTTTACCAATCTGCGGTGTAAGTAATTCAATCGTCGTTACCGAATGCTCCGAATGTGGTGTCCTCAACACATCCGGCTCCTCACATACTACTACTCGCTCTTCTTGCGCACCTTCTTCCAATGGCTCTTCAGAAATTTCTGTCTTTGACTCTTGATCTCTGAAAGGAATCATTAATTTTAATTTTCCACGAGTTCCCGAAAAGAACACAGTCCTCCTCTCCTTCGACAACACTGAAGACGGCTTCGGCATGGTACTGGCGACAGGAGAGGAGGACGGAGTGAACGAAAAACTCGCATTCATTTTCGGCGCGTTTTTGGTCAAATCAATTACAGTTGTTTCCAGCGGCGCGTTCTCCTCCTTGCTACCGGTTGTGTCTTGCTTCCTCGTGCACTCCCCTTTGTCAAGGTCATCTTCATTTTGCTTGCTCTCTTCAACATTGCAATCCCCTTTCCCGAGATCACTTTCATTTTGCTTGATCCCTTCAATATTGTAAGAAACATCCGTATCCATGTGTTCGACACCATCGCCCGTCGCATTTGCATCCTCAGCCTCATCTTTGCTGACTTCCTTCATTGTATCAACTTCGACTTCGATTTCTCCGCGGACCATCGTTTTCGTTTCCCTGTATTCTTCCCCATTTATCACAGCCACCTGAACGGACGATTTTGTGATAATTGTCTTACTAGTCTCGTTGATGTGCTGATGTGCTTTTGAAGCATTTGACTCACGTACCTGACGGCTCAGTGCAGCTTCCTTCTTTCTCGGCTCACGGGTTTGATACGTATCTCGAGCCTTTGGCGATAAGCCTGACGTGTCAATTTCATCAGCTCCAGTGAATACAAAGACGGATTGATGCGAACTATGCGAAGCTTGAAGCGGATTCGCATTGGTGACAATTGGCGGTGTCATCTCAATTGCGGACTCCTGAAATTGTGGCACCGCCTCCGCCACATAGCTCCTCCTAATCGAGTCCATTAATTGATTATCGTGATTCGAGACACTGCTCCGGAGAATCGAAGCCTCAAGTCGGAAACTCGGCTCTTGCACAATGGAAACTTTATCATCATCATCTTCGCTAAACTTCCTTTTGCGACTATCCATCTCGGATACATCCGGAGAGGGTTCGGCCGAAAAGTAATCAGTTGTGGTACTCTCCTTCGTATTCGACGTACTGAAAGTTGTTGTACCTTGGAACGAAAGAGTATTAAAGCTGGAATCAGTCGAAGAAATTCCAGTAAATCGAACTGTAGGCGTTCCCAAGCCAGAACGTGACGTAATCTTTGGAGTTTCCACTCGCTGGAGATCATCTAAATCCTCCGGTGTTGTTGATTCACCACGCTGTGAGTGCAATGTTGTCTTGAGTATACTCAGAGGAGTCGCGCTGGTCGTAACATTCATAGAATCCTGCAGTATACCACTTCGGTGGAAATAGGTGTCAATCGTGGTCTTGTCCAAATCTCTATCTTCACCATCAACGACCAAAGTATCCAAACGCATACGTTTGGATGGTGGTTCCGGTCTGTCTGTCTCTTCATCCATGCCTGACAAAACTCTCGTAGGAAGCTTAATCACATTCTTAGTGTAAACGATATGCTTCACTGGAGGAGTCTCTCGCTTGTAGGGCGGCTGCATGAAAGGGTAATCCTCACCAATCATCTCAGCATTCCCGTTCCAAGATTCCCTTCCATTAACAACACAAGCCTTGATAAAATCATTATGAAACTTCGCCCTTTCATTGGTACTACAAACAAACGCAGATAAACTCTTCGTCTCCTGATAATTCAAACCTCTAAGTTCCAAGCATGTATTGATCACATTCTTGGTAACAGCCGGTAGGCTATTATCCAAACTATTCTTGATCAACGAAGGCATCGAATTGCGTTTTAAAGAAGACTCATCATACCGCATATAAAAGTCTAAAAATCTTCCACGACGTACAAAGTAAATCGTCTTAAACTCCTCCTTGCGGGCATACTTCCAATTATCCATGAGTTTCAGCAGAGTTAGTTCCTCGTCCTTGGTAAACTTGAAACTTACCAACTGCATCAAAACATCAGCGCGCAAACACTCCAAGAAGAACGCTTCCAGCAGATGGTCATCCGCATGTCTTCTTTGAATCGACAACGCTTCAAACAGCATATTATTGCGAACATGCAGTTGAATCAACTGTTTGATATCATCACTATCGCGCTGAATAATATTCGCCTTCATATACTTCATAGCAAGGTGATACTGTCTTTGAAGCATCAACACCTTAACCACAAAGCGATGATGATTTGATATAATATCAATAGGGTCATTGACCTTTTTCACCAATTGCCTCACCGCCGGCTCCAATTCCAACTGTCCTCTATCCAATTGCCATAGGGCTTGTACCGTCTTTGTTGTGTTCATACTCAAATCGAAAATCTGCGGAAACTTGATCAACATTGCAGAAATATTATGGTTCTCCTGTGTGCCTTGGCAATACATGATCAAATCCAGAAGAGCGTACGCAATCAACGCATGCGTTGACTTGACATCCATCTTTTCGTTAAAATACGTTCTTAGAAGTGTCTGCACTGTTGTGGGTGGATAATACCCATCTTTATTACCACCTTCTAAATCCTTCCACTCATTATGTAGGGACTCAATATTAGTAAGACGATCAACAAACAGATACTGTTCATCAGAGACTTGTGGGTCTAGAGATTTGAGCTCTAACCGCCTCTGTTGGTACCATCGACTCATGTCATCTTTTGGGTACGTCAACCTAGACTCTGGTAAAATGCCCATGTTGATCATCCATCCCATAACGTTGAAATACGCGTAGTTCTTCTGCAGCCAAACAAGTTGTAATCTCGTTGTTTCCGGATGTACTAGAAACGTATCGCAATGTTTTACAATGTAGCAGAATAAATCCTTCAAATTCCCAAATTGTATCCTACAAGATTTGATCGTTGAATTCACATTCGCATCCAATTTACAGCCGGAGTAGTTGAACAAAGAAGCGCAGCATCGATCAACGTTGGTTTTGAGGACTTTAGTACGTTCCCACGCCCAATTTAGCAATAATTCCAGCGATAAACCCACCGAACGATGACTACCATTACCCCATGATGTGGCACATTTAGAAAGCCATTTAACCATTCGACGTTCTAGAGCAATTGAGAGTAGGATATCGCATTGGATATTTGCGGGAGCTGCTGGTGGCATATCTTGGAAGAGTGGTGCCAATCCTAAAGACTTTGCTGACGAATACAACTCATCAGGATGCATTAGCGCAAGTGGTCCAGCTTGCTCCAACACTCTGAAGAACCCACGCTGTGATCCGAGATAAGAACAGATTCCCACCTCCACCTCAGTGATTGTAACCGCAGTAAAAGCTAGTGACGAAGGTCGATAATGTTCCTCCAATCGCACTGCAGCAACAAATGGACTGATTGAAGCTGGATCAATTTGTGCATCCAAAATGGGGTACTCGCTTCTAGCCTCGGTTAAACACAAATTCGTCATATAGTTCATATATGATTGTGGGTATGCCAAGGCGGGCATCTGCTCCTTGTACCACTGATTCAAATCGAAAACGCTCAAATACGTGTGAAACTTGTGCTCCTTACAACGTACATTCCACACGAGCATAGCAACAGCATATTCATCATTATTACTAGCAGCATTAATATCCGAATTTCCGACGTTGTTTACCTTCGTATGCGATTTCAATTGTATGCAATTTGCACCGATAACCGACGAACAATCAGTATCAACGGTGCGCAAATTCGCCTGAAAGCGCATCGAACACCCACGCAAATCTCGATAAATATTCCCATATCCCTCGTGATAGTCCTTACTCTCGTAATTAATTGAATACAATGCAGCCAGTGGAAACGCATTATGATACTCCCCTCCTGTGTAACTGTAAACGACCCAAAAGTAGCAAAATGCACGAGGGTCATCGATGGGCTCCTGGATGGCAATGAATGAAACAGGCATGTTTTCCGCATACACTGGCGACGTGTAGTCACGGCTGAGCGTGAGGAAGTTCCAAATCTGCAGCGCGCCGAAATTGTACCCGACAAAGAGACTGCACAGCTGCGGAGCGTATTGTAGCGAACTCACATCGACCTCTTCTTTGGCGACGAGTATAACGTTCTTGCCTTGCGGTGTCTTTAGCTCGAAATGAACACCGGCTACTTCCTCAGCGTTGAGGAGGATCGCAACATGAGTTCCTTCTTGTTCGGCTGCGGTTTTGTGCGCTTCCAAGTCTTGAATGTCCTCATGAGTGAGAATTCGCAGTTGGCATGGATGGGATTCATTCCTGATGTCCACAACGTTTGTTGTTGTGATTAATTCTTTGCAGAGGTCAATAACATAGACTGCGCCATCTGCTGTGCCCACAGCTAAGATTCCATCAAAAGCTGATAATGGGCCTGGAAAAGGAGAATCTGCTCCAGGGCTTACAACATGTAATGATGTAACCTGGAAAAGTCATAAGAAAGTGGTGTTTGTAACAACATCTATAGGTCAAGAACAACTGAACCAATTTTTTTATGTTTCCTCTGTTTACTTTATTTTAGCTTGAAGACATATCTGTTGTATTCAAACATTGAAAAAATGTAAGAAAAAGTTTATATTTTGGTATATATATATGGTAGGATAACTAAAAGTTTAAAATGTAATAAACATTTCAGAAATTTAGACAGAAATTAATGTTTAACTTGCAATATAAAATATTTTCATTTAAATGACTATAACTATTATGTTTCTGCAAAAAATTATGACAAAATAAAAAATATATATATTTTACTAGTATTTCTAATTATTAATAACATTTTTTTAGTTAATCTGTATGACTGAAAGTCACCCGTTCTCTGAAGAAGTAACATCTTTTATATTTATAACTTTTATATTTAACCAAACTATATTTACTCAAAAATAAAATATTTTAATAAAAATCATTCTTACCTGTTGTGGAATTTCAATAGCCCTTAAAACTGTAGCACAAGATAAGTTGTAAACACAAACCATACCAGTGTTGGCACCATACTGTAAACCAACCACAAGCAGAGTGCTGACATTGTAAGGCCTCTTCAACTCTTGCACTGACACTATCTTGGCATTGGGTTCCTTGCCATCAACACCAAAGCACCAAACTGATCTAAACTCAGCCAATTTAGAGTAGAATACTTGTAGATATGGACCAATTGCAAGCCATGAATGTGTTGTATCCGATGTAATGCCACCAATAACTTCACCACCATGTTCTACAAAACAAATTATTAAATTTACCAAACTTTAGCATATATTCAAAATATGTCCATACCTGAATGGTCAGATTCCTTATGAAGATCAAAAATAGTTTCAGGAATCAAATGAAACTCCTTACTGGAGTAAACACCCTTGTATTTCTCCATCTTCCTCGAATTTTTGGTGAATTTTATGTTAGGATTGCATCTGATACTGAAATAAACAAATTTTAAATTGATCTTAGATGAGTCAATATTGTTATAGGTAATTCACGTGGTTTATTTGTAACACTAAAATCATATATTCTTCATTCAGGTGATGTAAACTTACTTTTAGAATATTATAGAACGTTTTTATATACGCCGCACTGTATTTTAAAGTTTTTCTCGTTGATTTATATCATGGAAATCATTTTCGTTTGGATATTTTTTTAGGTTATGACGTAAAATCAACCGCCGCGAAATGTCAATGTGGGGGAAAATTTTGTGCCCAAAAGTCAGCAACCCAACGCTCAAAATTCCGGAATCAACCGATTATACCCGATCGTCAAAATTTGGTGATTCATTTTTAAATCATACTAAATATAAAAATCATGCTCTAATGTTATTAATTAAAAACAAGTAATTTTATTAATTACATTTTTTGATTATATATGTCATTACTAATCTCTTTCTTTTTAATAATGTTTGTAATTATTTAAAATATGCTGTCAGATGTCAACATTTCTATTAACTTCCGGTGTGACAATAAATTTATCTTTAAATATGCATTGGTTTTACCGGCCCGATCTTACACAAAACAGGGTAACATTTAATAAGTATGTTGATATTTGGGGAAATAAAATTTGTATAAAAATCGAAACATTTTATGATACAAATTTATTATGTTCGTAACTTAGACACAACATTCCTTTCCTTCAATGCATAATTTTTGTCGCTTAAAATGCAAAAATGTTTGTTGACATTGTATTCACCTTGCTTACAAAGCTAATATCGTTTATCTAAAATTTTTATCTTAAACCAAAAATACCATGAAGAGACACCAACGCAAAGGATATGTCGCCACAAGTTCACTCGTTTCTTTAGCGGACAGACAATGAGCATTTTCACACGCCTTACAATAGTTTTTCATCCGTTTTTTTATCCCTACATAATCAATCAGCATGATTTACACGAGTATGAAATATGAGAAAAAGTGAGTATTGTAGACAATGCAAATGGGAGTAGGGGCGACATGGATGAGCGTGTTTTCTAGTATTCAATCAGTAGCTGTAAAAAGTATTTCTCCTGAAATCCGCCCTGGGTGGTTTTCAAAACCCGGCGCGTCCATAAGTCGATGGAAGACTGCCTACACATTGGCATCAAATTTACCCAACAATCAAAAATAATTTTAATCAAACCCACACGTCTTATTTTATTAGATTACTTCGGATGCATCCATCAACCAAATAGTATCACTGGAGAGCAGATTCGGCGGAAATCCACTCCGAGAGGATTTCCTTGCGAGATTTACGGTGATGAGATGTCGACATTGTTGCGACATGGCACTTGTGTGTAAATCCCATGAGTTAGTGTTGGCCAATTTCGAGTGGGAGCGCAAACAATCGCAAAACTTCGCTCACTTCGTCGCCAACGAATTATTGTTTACATTGCTGTGTGGCTTCCAAAACAAAAGTTTGCTGATGCAAAATTATGCACCTTGTTGACGCACGCCGAAATGTTTGCGCTTCCATTCGCAAAACCAGTTGCTAAAGTCCACTTTGATTATCGTCCGGCTTGCAGAGCTGTTCTCTATTCCGAGGAGTAAGTCACGATAAAAAAATGCTAATAATACTCTTATCATCTATTCCCACCCTTAAAACGCTAAAAATGTTGTGCTTTTGGCATCGTTCCTTCCGTGTATAGTTTGTTTGCCATTCGTCGAAATATTGTAGCAATTCCATCCGCAAAACATAAAAACAAAAGAAATTCGTTCGAAAACAGATCATCTCACAAGATAGGTAGCAAACATTTATGTTTAAGTAGTATTTTATTACAAATTTTGTTTCCTTGACTCACGATACCTCAATAGCAATCAGTTTACCATTCAGTGCCATAATCCAGCATCAATCGATTAATATACCTAGCGAAAACAAAGGTCAATCGTAGAAATGGTGTTTTTCTCTTTTTATCTTGTATTATTTGTTTTTCTGAGAAGAATGTCACGTACGCATCATGCATTGAAGTATTTTGGGGGCGAATTTTCGAAGCCGAGATAGAGAGCGATGTAAAGAAAAACCAGCCGGCGGGACTAGAGATTTTCGTTTTTTTTTATTTCATTTCAAAGAATTGGAAAGAAAAACGGCCGTTTTATTTATGATAATAATATGGACGCTTTACAGCGTTTATAGTATCGGTTTTTCTTTACTCGCAAACAAATCGTTCTTACAATCAGCAATGGTATGTATTTTTATAAAAACCAAATTATGTAAATGCAGTCGTAAAACTACGAAAATATGTATGATATATAAGCGCAAGTTCGTTGTAAAAAAAAAACTCAAGAAACACAAATTTGCGATTTGATTCACAGGAGTGAGATGAATTAATTTAATTATGAAGAAAGAAAAAATCATAGCATATTGTTTCGTCGCCTAGCTAATACCGCTATCTATATGTATACAAATTTTTATCTGCCGTGTATAAATATGCGATCAGCGCCAAAAAAAAAAAACGATCGCCTTCAGCCTGGCCAGCGCATTCTCTCCGCCGTGTTCTCTTATTTTCTGCCCTTATTTGTAATTATTATTATATTATGAAAAACGCACTCGATATACACATTGCTGGTTTTTTCGCTGTTAATGAAAAACATACAAAAATCTTTATCATGTATAAATGATTATTAAATGTTGGGGGTGTGCCGTATGCATGCTGTTGGTTTTTCCCTTATTAGTGTTTTCTTTTTGTAGGATGAAACTTTTGAACGGCGATTCGTACACACTATCTGTAACAAAAATAACAACAAAATTAGTAAATAATGAATAAAATGGACGAAAATAATCCGTAAACTTGTTTTGCGCATACCTAACCCGATAACGTCTATTTATGTTAACTGGGTTAGGTTGGGTTGAAGTGGCCGCGTCCTACAATGGGCCCATTGTGCTACCACAGGTCAGTGCCGCTAACGACAACCACAGATGATGGTGTGGCTGCCGGTGGAGTGAGCTAATTCCAACCATGGTCATTAAAGGAATCGGCCGTCCCGGATTCGACCCCGGGTCCTTCGACCGGTTGCGCTAGCCCGCTACCGCTACGCCACTCGCCCCACATGTTAACTAGTGAAGCTAAACATCCTAAACGAGGCACTAGCGACGTGTGTTTGGAGGACGAGCAAAGCGAGTACTAGAAATCACGAAGCGAAGTGCAAATTGACTGGCAGAGTTGTGCACAACGTTCTTTCGTTTAACTCGTCTGAAAAATCACTTGACCCTAAGCTAGATATAGATTATATATAGTATATAGATTATAGTAAGTACGGACTGCGCACATAATTTGTACAAAAATTTACAATTTTAGAATCTGTTGTTGCCATTTCCTTATAACTGTAAGCCGTCGTTTGACGTTTTAAGGTTTCTTTTCAATAAGGCAGCGTTCAAATCGAAACTGTGCTGTTTGTAGCGTGCTGTTTATTTGCATTTGAATGAAAGCGTCAAAGAGATTTCAACCAACCACAACGCTGCAATCTTTTCCTCACTAGTATTGAAACAAACTTTTATTCTGCTTCGTTTGGGATGCTTATCGTCATTCGTTAAAATATATATGCGTTATTATATTGTTTTAGAGGAGTGTGGTGCACTGGTTAATACCCATACCTATGACGCACAAGGTCCGAGGTTCAAACCCCGCGACCGGCAAAATTCAAGAACTCACTCCTCTTACTTTCCCAAGTCCTGAATAAGGAGGAGGATTGGGCGAAAGGTTGGCAACCTATCCCCGTAAAAAGAAACCTGCCACGAAACCTAGCGAGGCCCGGTCGGGCGGGGTGAAAGTTGGGAGGCCTAGGTTCCACTAGGGTTGTAGCGCCACGGATGATGATGATTATATTGTTTATTGATTAGTTAGACCTCACTTTCGGGCGAAGTATACAAAAAAAAGTAATTATTTTAACTACTGAGAATAAAAGATGCAACGTTGTGATTAGTCAAATCTCCACAAATTAGAATTCATTTTTATCCAAATAGAATGCGTGCGTTACACGTCGCTCTTGCAAATCCTTACTTGGCTCGTTGCGTAAAGTACTATTCCATGAAAAAATGCAACTTGCTGAACTAATCATAATCGGTTTCGTGCAAAACTTCGTGCACAGTTTGAACTATTTGACGAATGCCTACAATATCGCACGCTAAACTATGCCACCATTTTTCAAACGTTTGCTAATGTTCATATTTTTTGCTGCGAGTGTTGTGGAGGCTTCACGCTTGTGGATAAGCCAAGCATGCGTAACCAGAATAGTGACAAGCTCAATTTGCCGACTAAACTGTCGACAAATCTAGCGACTATTTGCTTTTGAAAGTGAGCACGAAGCAAATATATATTTTGAAATTTTCATAGCGGTTTTTTTGTGAAATGTTGCAAACGTAAACAAGTTTATCGGATAGATTGTTAGATGCGACGTTTACTCACCTCTAATATCCGCATCCTATTAGGTAATCACCTAACTTTTCTACGACTGACGCTGCTTGTTGAGGTTGGATAGGATCTTCATAGAGGGAAACTACCACAGCTGAAATAAATTTACAAAAATTAATAAATTAACAAACAAATCAAAATACATTAAATTTAATAGTCCCACTATTTTGCTATCACGAAATGTTTAATTAAATTTAAGCATACTGCAAATGTGGACATATCCCAATCAAATATTTAATCAAATGATAAGAAGTTAATCGCACTTTGCGAAAATGACAACACCTCTCTGCGCAAGTATCTGGAAATATCGATGCCTTCATCAGAGTGGTTTTAATATATATCGATGAGCAAACAAACACTTCAATCGATACGAGGCGACAAACATGGCTCTCATGTAATGCAATATATCTCGTCGCATTCGGAAGATAATCGGAGCGCTCCACCGTCGAGTGTATGTATGTACCTAATAAAATAAATCACGCGTAACGCGAGTATTGCCATCCCCGGTTACGTGCAGCGCAGCGTTGATGGCGATAAAGCAACCAGGCGGCGGCAAAGCGAACGTTCATAACGAAAACCGAAAAAGCGCATGAATGAGTCACGCACGCCGCCGTTTGGAGTCGGCGGATCGATACCGATTCACATACACACTCATCCATCGGGGCTGAATGTGAAACACGACCAACGTATAAATATGCAGCGTGAATTAATTAGCGAGGTATGCGTGCTGCTAAACAATTACTTGATGAGTAGTAGTAGCATGGCCAGAATAAACATTGTTAAATTTATAGTCATTCATCGGCTGAAATTGATGAGCTTTGGTGTACATTTAGCAGAAATATATGTATTATATGTACTATAAAAATAAATATGGGTTAGATAAATATAGAAAGTGAACTACTAAATTTGTGGATGTCATGTTTAATGATTTATTTTGATTTTAAAATTTAAGCTGTTTGTTTTAGAATAATCAATCATTTGTATATGTAAATATTTACTTAATTACCAGGAGCCAATTTAAGTATCAATTGTCAACATAATTATAGTACAGTAGATATTTATTTTTTGTTCTTCCAATCGGAAAAACACAAATATATTTTATTAACTATTCATTTATTGACGAACTGTCATTCATTTTTGTTGTGTTTATAATTATGAGTGAATGATTTAAACAATTTGATTCAAATAAAAAGACAAACTGTAAAAGAAACCTAAGAAAGTATGTAAGACCTATTATAAATCAAAAACCTGTAGACTTAATTTTGTTGTTATTGAAATTGTCTACGCTTTTTTTATGACAGTAAAGTTTGCGGAGATTTTCATTTAAAAAATTGCTCTTACATCTGCAAGTGTTCCGAATAACGTAATTCCCATATTCATTTAACATTTGTTAATTGAAAGTTAAAATTAATCAAAATAGATTATAACAAAATATTGTTTCAATCAACCTGTTTTGGCACCTTTTTAGGAAGTTTTCCAAAGTTAACCAAATTCCTACTATATAAAAGTAAAATTTTATAAATCTAAATAAATTATGAAGCTTTAAAAATACAATTTAGAAATTCGTTGTTAGTTAAACTACACTATAATTGCCATTACGCCATAATTCGAAATTTTCAAAAATATGTATGAGATATGGATGATAATCCACAACTATTCATAATTTCTGTTAAAACCGGTATATAAATATTTGTAATTTTTTTTATCATAATCATTTTTTTAGCATAATTATTTTCTAGCTAAACTTTCTTAAAGTATGAAGAATTATGATTATAGTTAATAACTAATGTACTTCACAAAATGTTGGTATTTTAAACTCCAACACACACATTTCACAAAAATAAAACCATGTCAACCAACGCTAAAATGACTTTTACATTCTTAAAATAGCTATAAAAACGAATTCTCCACGTCTAGTGTGAATGTACTCAAACAAAGGTGAAATTTTGGCAAGGCGTACAAATATCTCCAAGGAATCAATCCTTCAAATAAGTCTATTTTCGTTTAATTAACTGTTTTATTAATTGTTTGAGCAAAAAACGCACTCTTACTTTTATTCGTACTCCAACTCGTACATAAAAAACACATTTCAACCATTTTTTAAAAAGCCATCATTATTTATGGATCTGAAAGCATCGCATGTAAGTCATACGGTCATACCATAAAAAACCGCCAACCCGTATTTACGAGTTTTCGGATATTTATCCGAAAATATTTGGCGAGAATAAAACGTGAAAATTGAAACGCTTCGTGAGCGGCGCACGCCAAAAATACCGCCCATCCTACGCAGGAAATCACCGACGCGCGATATATTTTACATTCCTGTCGCCTCTCTCGGTATCAGCGGCGAATCGCTATAAAAGTCGCCTGTTTTCCGACGCAATTTAAGTTTGGTAGCCGCCTGCATATACAGCTGCTGTGACTGTTGGGCGCCGGTCGCCACGAAAAGAAATTTTAATAAATTAGTTATGTACACATACGCACACAACCATTGCGCGGACTGGAGACCACTAGACGACGCGCGGCGGCGTCATGAATATTTCATCGGGAAACGAATTTTATTAAAATTCAGCATGCGCGCAACAGTGACACAGGACATGTTATAGCTTCTTTATATCACGGGAGTGATACAAAGTTCCAAAACCCAGAGGATGTCCCCAATCGCAAGAGACACAATTGTGAATAGAGCCATAATCAATTAATCGAAAATCGCAATAACTAGTAAAAATGCAACACCCACGCATATATTGTCATCACGTTGTTGTATATCAATCGGTGTGCACGATATGGTTTTCTCCTTATTTGCAACTAAAATCAATGCCGACGAGTATGTTGTGTGCGCGCACGGGTTGTGCTCAGCGGTGCAAACACGAGTCAATCAAACTTTGTAAAAGTGAAGAAAGCATAAACGCGCTAAACCACCAGAGTACATAATGAGGCAAATGAGCATCAAAGCGCTGTAATCAAGGTGAATCTAATTTCGCCGCGGCCACGCGCGCGCAGCCGAGCGAAGGAAATGTCTTTATACTACCATCGGATTTCCTTCGCTCATCGGCCGTGCAAAGAGCACTCGTACTTTCAAATGCACGCGCAGTGTGACGTAATTTGCATCTTAATCGTGATTTCATGAACGGTTAGTCATCGCAAAATGCGGTCATCACGGCCGTAACAATCTAGGTAAAGTGAAAACTTCGACTGGACAATAAAGAAATTAAAATTTTCAATGAAAAGTTTTGAATTTAAATAAATTTTTAAACACCGTCATTTTCCTCATTATTTGTATGTTTGGGTACAATTAAGGTGGTCTTACAATAGCCCGGAAACGAGAACTAGATCGAAAACCAAAACAGGAACGAAAAAATGTTGAGATAAACCGGAACCGATAACACTAAAATATATTTTTGGAAATATTTAAGTAAATGCTAATTAGTTGAAGTAAAATCAACGAAACAGGAAAGTGGAAACTTAGGCAACCTTCTCGTTCCGTTCCCGGAGCGATTATTCGTTCCCGTTATAGATAAGCTTTCGTATGATTCAACTTTTCGTTCCCGTTCCCGGGATGTTGTAAAACCGCAATTAGAGCCAAAAGAGCTAGGTGCTATTATGATGAAAATCACTATTGATTCCCCCCTCACAATTTAAGTTGAAAACTCGTGCTGTACATTTCGGAAACCAAACTTCGATCTTCCGACGATAGAAGTTAGAATCCAATCTTTTAAATCTTTAGACTCAAATTTGCATCTCTAGAAACTAGAAAACTTCCGAAATGTACATGGAAAGTTTTCAACTTATGTTGTATTTATTTTTCCGCTGATTTTGATCATAGTATGATGTCCCCATAAAGCAGGTTATTACCACATATTTAAAAAGAACGATAAAAAAAATGAATCAAAATAGATAAAACTCACCTTGTTGCGTTTTCATACAATGCACACCGACTTTGCCGAGTTTGCATCGCACGACGCGGTCTGTGCCGGATAGGTAGATGTAACGGTTGCCGGCAAGCGTCACTCCGGAGGCGGCAAGAATGTCCTGCTTGTCAAAGCCTTGCACCAGCTTCGCAATCTCCTCCTTGGCAACCTAGAAAGCAAAATACCAGCACCAATTAGAAAACACCAAAATAAGGCAATTGTCAACTGTCCATTTGGTACTTTTCCACAAGTTTGAGAAAACTCAGCTTAACCTAACTAACCGCAAACCCAAAACGAGCAAATCGAGCGCATGACCATGGCACCACTTCCTTAAACCATGTCTCCGATATGGTAGCGCCATTGCTCGCACTCGCGCTCGCGATGGTAATCTGCACGCCAGATGTCTAGTACCTCAAGTAGGAAGGTTCCACACCGTGTCAGACGAGAATCCGTTAGATATTTTTCAAGCCGCAAGCAAACATAACCAAAGGGGAACCAGACCACTAACTGCGTTTCCAAATCATCTTGTCATTAGCCACGCAGCCCACTTAATCTCATAAAGTAGACCAACTATGATTACACACATTTCGCACCAACTAATCCGATAAAATATAATCACGTAATAAAATTATATAAATGATTGGACAAAAATAAAGTACTTGAACCATTTTTAAAAAACAACATGTAAGGAAATGGCTTAACCACAACTTTGTACACGCGGCGATTGTATCACCGCACAAAAAACGGTTGAGAAACCGCACCGATAAACAAGTGCTCCTATTCCTGGACGTAATTAATAGCAGCGTAATTCCAAATACTTGACTTGGCCAAAGTTTAACGAATTTATTGCTAAGGTTCCAGCGTTAAGCGCGCGACGACCTCGCCCAATAATTAATTACAACACTCGATAAATAAATCATCGCTACAATAAAATCCCACGCAGCCAATGATTAAGTTGCTGGTGATGCTGGTCATGGCTGTAAGATGATAGAGCATCGTCTACCTTGCCGGAAAAGTGTGTCAAACGAAATCTCTAGAATATGCTCGTTCTATCTTTATCGTCAATGAAACGCACATAATTCACGTTCAATTGGCGCAATTACTACAGTCTCCGGCTAAAGCTATCCATACATTCTTAGGAGTCGAACAGGTAGTAACAAGCGTAATTATCCGCAATGTATTATTAGAAATTACAAATTGCTTACGCTATTTGTATTACCAACAATCCGTGTAAAAATTATCAATGCAACGAATGCCATAAAAGTAACCATATTCATTCGTTTCATCTCCTTTTGGTTCAAAACTTAAAAAGGTAGCTTCCCATTTTAGTAATTGCTCAGTGCTCAGCGCTTAAGAGAAATCAGACTTTGTCTGAAAACACAGATCGCAGAAAGGAGATTGACATCATTGTTCATTGCAAAAAGAGTGCAACAAGACACAAGATGGTAAAAAAATGAGACGAGACAAGTTCGTATAAAGAAATGGTGCTTAAGCCGCATGAGCAATGGCAATGTCATAGTAACACGGTGTGAGCAGTGCGCAAATGTGGAGCAAGGCCACTCGGAGAGCGAGTGCTGCAAGAAGCGCAAAACGGGTTCCCAAGTGGCCGCGCGCACGTATGGCCAACGGCTGAATCTCCAGTGCATGCGCAAACGACTGAGCATTTGGCGCATGCGCAGAACAAACCCTAAGTCCATAAGTTGATCCAACTGATTCCTCATTGTTATTGTATTGAATAAGACAAATATTTACCAAAGCTATAAATAACGAAAAATGTCACATTTGAAACTGAGGGGGTTTCAAGTTTAAATAATTCAGAGGCATTCACAGGCCTTCACAGTGCGGGATGACTTAATGAAAAACTGCGTTTGCGCCCGAAATAAACACATTCACCACGCATTTAGCTGAAGGGGTCGGTACGCAGCAATCCACAGCAGCTGTTGCCGTCTTTCTGCTGAAAGCTGCAGGCCCCTAGACACTTTCACAACTAAACCAATATCGGGTAAAAGCTTCCACTGCTGGCTGCTTCTGTATGGCTTGCTTTTATGAGCAATGTTTACGAAAAAAAATATAGAAAACACATTGACAAAGCGCGCAACAAAAACAAAACTTGGCCCCTGTTTGCCTCTGGCCACATATATTTTTTCCCTCAATGCGACTATTTTTCATTTTTACCATTTCTGCAGCATGTTCAGCATGTTCTGTCTGTACCAAGTGTCCCATGTGCGCATCACTCGCAACCGCAGCGGATACTTAACGACGCACAACGCATAATTTTTTGTTTAGAACGATTTCGACGACTAAATAAAAGAAAATAGACAAAAACTCAACAAAGACAGGAAATACATCACTTCTATTTTTTCTTTGGACATGCCAATTCCAGTGGAATTTCAGTGACAACGTATTTAATTGCCAAACTCCGAAGTGTTTAAACTAAAGTACATGCAATTAAACCCGGTCGACTGGAAGCGGCGTGAAAACCAGTTGATTTCGAGGAACATCTGAACAGCGCACAAACAAGTATTTCAATACTCGATCTCCTCGCTCTCTTGTTGCTTGGCGACGGCGACGCCGCTGCGAACAATCGACTTCCATGTTGTGCTGCCACGTCCTTCCTTTTCCTATCAGCCAGCCAACCACGTACGTACAGCTGGATGGATGAGTGTAGATACTCGATTATTCCATATCAATATGGATGCCGGCGCGCTCGACTTCGACTCGACGACGGAATAATGAATCAGCCGGTGACATTATCAAGGCACCACTCTCGGATATCGCACAGATAAACCAAATTTCAAACACGGACAACAACAAAAAAGCAGCAAAAACAGAAATGACATGTCACGAATCGAGCCAATCAGTGATCTGCGATAGAAGAACAGCACTCACATATTTTCCAAACGAACGAGCAGATAAACATTGTTAATTTCGCAAAGTAATTGCCTATAATTACCGTGAATTTCAAACAATGCAGCAATTAGCAATTGCTAGATCAAAATATTTCGTAATTCTAGACGCTACAATCGTAAATGTAACAACAAAACAAATATATGATTATTTGTATAAATTGAGTTTTGCTGGTCAATTAGGTAGGATTTATTATATAAAGTGCGTTAATTATCAATTAGCGCAAGGAAGTAGTAAGGATTTAACACGCTATGCACCTGTAGACTTTGCAGCTTGTTAATTTGTTACAAACGGAATTACAGTGAATCGCCATAATTAAAATTTAAGATTAGGTGAAAATAAAGATCACTTTCCTACGCCGACAGGAAAATGATAATGAGTTTAAACAAATGGAGACAACCAACAAAAAAAATACAATTTCGATACGATGACTGAGCAGACAATGACGTAGACATAGAGCGACGGAAAGTAAATCTACTAAAAACGTGTACACGCCGATGCTAATGAAGAAGTTAACGAAGTGAAGTCTTCCCATGATTCACATGCAAAGTATTCAGACGGTGTTTGAAACTTGCTCTTCTTCAAACAGTCTTTTACGAAGCCTTTTAGAGAGGTTTTTCAACTGATTTCATTATCAGTCAATAATGGAAGCTTCAACGTAGAATTTACAGCACATAAAACTTTGAGACGATAATAAGGCTTTAATAAATTAAACAATCATTTTGTGTCGTTCGGGATGAGTTACTAGGATTCTATCTCGTCCATCTTTAGTAATAATCAACTTGTTGACTTGCAAAACGAAGGTTATTAGTTATAAATAAAATTTGGTTGCTATAGATAAGCAAAACAAACAAGCAATCTGACTTGGCCATTATAGGAATGTAATCAGTGTTAATTGCTGCTGTTTTAATTACTTAACAATCAGGACAAAACAGTTTAAATTAAAATAAAGTGGTAGAAAACATCTGTAATACCAAGTAAGTTTCAAGGAAGGACTGAAGTTACACAGTATTGAATATAACTTGTTTCTGTCAATTAGTACATTAATTAATTTTTGAAACGTACCGACAGTGAACTAAATAAAGAAGACTATCTTCGGATAAACAGTACATACACCAATGGATATTTCAAAAATTTGCATAAAACATGCGTAGGTCATACATAACCAAGAGTTGAAGAAACAAAAAAAATGAAGTCTTCTAATCCTCAGATTTGGAAATAAGTCAGAAGACATCGAAGAAGTAAAATTCAAAAAATGTAAAACCAAAGGCTATAGCAAATCTACAACTACCAGGTAGTGCAATAGAAATTGCACATTCCACTCGTCACCTGTTTTCCAAGACTCTTCAATGGCAAACGGCATGCGATTGACAGGATGATGTGCGTTTACAAAAGCATGTAGAGTGTGTGTAAACGCACGTGTGTGCGTGTGGCATCCGATTGTTTGAACGCATAATGAATGTATTTTAGCTGGGCCAACATATACGGAAAACGCAGCACACACACCACACATACATCGAGATAATAGACATAGACGGTCCGCGAGACGTACGACGTCCTCGAAGCGCTCGCGCAGCCGGGGCCTTGATGCCGGCGCAAGGTGAAGGCTATCCCCGGCGCATTGACCGCCACCGCCGCTTCTACACATACACACACACATATAGATAGACTCGTGTATACACCCAGAGCGCAAAGACCCGTCTAACCAACCGCACACGCTGGTTGCCGGTTCCTCCCCGAACCGGCGCGAGTCAAGCAACGAACACAACGCGCCCGAACACGTCATCATCCCCTACGCCAAACGCGGTGCCCCACGCGACGACCGGCGCGCAGGATCAATAAAGTCGGCTGCTCCGGCTCACCCATTGTATCTATCAACCCACCGCCGCCCTCGGGGTGTGACTCCCCTCTGCCATCCCACAGTTGGTTGCGCCGCAGCAACGCGTCGTCAATGGGGTGTACGCGTGCATGCGTTTGTGTGCGTGTCTGCCTATGAAGAGGGTGGTTTCCTGGTCCGACGTCCACGACATTGAGTTCATCCCACTGTGTGTGCGTACGCACTACTCCTAAATGATGCTAAGCATCCGAGCGTCCATTTGCACACAACGCCTCCTGAATCCTAAAATCGCTGTCATCTTGGCCTCTCAACCCTTCCTGACGCATAGCAAGCCATTTACAATGCTGACACGTCTCAACACGTTGCGTCCCTCCCCCTTCCCATTCTTTCCTCAACGTCGGTGTACAACTATTCCGTAACATTGTATTACTTCCAATTTTAGAGACTTTAATTTAATTCAATGAAATGCGTCTTTCGTGTGGTGCCCGCCACACCACTCACAAAAAAACGCATACAAATTAATCACATTCAAAGAAACGCCAATTAAGTTTAATAAGTCTGCAGCGCAACGAATTTATTAAACGCATCAATTATTCGCCTCCCCGAAAACGTAAAGATGCCATTATTGCGCGCATTGTTCAAATTTCGCAGAAACACGCAAATATTATAAATTGAATGCAACATGAATGTCTCTCCTCTCGGTGCTCGCGCAGAGAACAACGTCGAATTACCGATCGAATCGCCGCAATTAAGTCCAGTGGCGATAAAATTCGTTTCGCCGCATGGCACATTCATACTTTCGATTATTCGAGATTCGCAACGTCGTCGATTCATCGATGGCGACAACGTCGCCGCGCGAGCGCGCCGGTATTTCGCATGAGTCATACCGCCACACACAAGTCCGATGAAACTCACACACATGCATGCCATACATACATTTACATACGTACGCCGGCTAAACGCGCATCTAATAATAAATCGCATCTTACTTCGCGCAGCGAAACGCAAACAACGCGCTTGCGGCATTTACCTATGACTGTGCGTATCAGCTCGCGGCAGTTATTTGCTGATAGCTGCGTGCGGCGGAAAACAATAGAATGCCAATCGCCTCAACACGAGCCGGCGCGTTCGAAAACAACGCGCGGGGAAATTATTAACGGGATGGTGTCGCATTTTTTTTGTTGGTTTTAATCGGCGATTTAACGCATTGAGAGAGTAGAGAGAGAGAGAGAGAATGCAGAAATATCGAGTGCCATGAATGGTACAAACGCTCGTTCGTTATCGGCGGGCGCGATATGGAGAAAACATAACGGATATAAATGAATGATAAGGAAATCGCCAAACCGCTGGCGTTGTGATACCGTGGACCGAGAGAAAGAAAGACGAGTTATTGTTTCCATCGCCCGCAGGCTAACACACACATACAGAGTGATTTCTCTTATCGGGATTGGCCTTCCGCACACTCATTGTGTGCGGTTTTTTGTATGTGTCAGTACAGGCTTTATTTGCACGAGTAGAATGCATGTGTGCAATTTTGTATTTGTGTGTGTATAAATGTATGTACCAGGCGGTAAATTTCGATGCAAGAAAAACGTGTTTCGTCCCGAATTCACCGGCTCACACATATGTGCATGTGTATATAAAAGCATGTGTGTGTATGTGTCGGTGTGAGTGTACGGATGTGTGAGTAACCGCGACGTGTATTCGCCGCAGAGATCTGCAGAATGTACGGAGCGGCCATTTTGATGAAGCGGCGAATTTCGCCGGCATTGCGGTGCGATGGCCGTTTTTTGCACAATCCGCACGGCTTGCACACGGCTTGCGCAAAACGCCGGTATGTATGTGAGAGCCAAAATCTTAACGACGCGCACGCACACACGCACGATCGCAGCCGGCGTAATGCTGCGAGAAACGCGCCGCGCCGACCAAGCCCCTTGCGGGCACCACACGCAAAGCCGGCTCGAAATACAACCCGGCACATGTGCTGCACTAACGCAACGGACCAATTGCATGGCGTGCGGCTAAAATCACAGCGCTACGAAAATTGCAGGTTACAAACACTCACCTCGAAGCCCTCGGACTTGGCCCAAACGTTGCCGTCGTGCCCGGCGATGCAGGCCTTCGAGACGCAGCGCGAGGCGAGCAGCTGCTTGTCGACGTAATCCTGCCAGCTCATGATGGTGGTGTCGAGAAAGATGTGGTTCGGTTAAGAGCTTAGAGGTGCGGCGGTGCCCGGAGACGGTGTGCTTCTGACGGCGGCGGGTGCGAGCGAGTGTGCGTGTGCGTCACAGTCGTCGTCGTCGGGCGGCGTGCGTGCTCGTACGTGTGTGTGTGTGTGGTTGTGTGCGGTACGGTGTGTACGGCGCGCGCACTCACTGCGGGGGCTCCACTAGCAACTGGAACGCCGAACGTGACTGAAATGCGCCTGGCTACTGTCGTCGACTGCGCTCGGCTAGCGGCGGCGTGCCCCTTCCGCCGGTGCGGAAGTCTGACGTGCGCATGCGCGGACGTCAAACTTGCCAACGCGCACAAATTCCCCCAAAATGTTACCAAACCGACGCGATACATTCACCTAGGCAACCAAACATACACCAATTATATTAAAATCAACAAAACCAAAAAATAAATTGACTTTATGAAGAACTTCAATAAAAATAATAGACAGAACATGCAAATAAATTCAAACAAAAATAATTGAAAATAAGTTTATTACAAAATCACCAAAATTTTGATCAACCTAGGCAACTAAACATACACAATATTTATATTTTAACAGGACGAACGCCTCAAATGAATTGAAATTATTTACAAACTAAACCTACAGAAAACTATACGAAACAAAAGAATATACAACAAAATAATTTATTGAGAGCACATTACCTTACTGTGGTAAAAACTGGTTTAGTCAATTAGTATAAATATGAACTTGCTTAGTATAGTAGCGCAACTCTGCTACGATAGTAACGATAACGATCTGAAACTTCGTTGCGCACCAGAACTGAGTGGAAATTTAATCAAGAGCATAATAAGCGAAACATGCAATTCGGTAATTAACGGCTGTACGAAATTTGCGTATGGGAAAACTTGCTTTATTCCACGTATTTTTATAGTTTTTTTTTTGTTGTGACGAGTATGAAATGTGACTGAATGTAGAGGGTAGGCAATCCGCTCGCAGCTGTAAAAGAAAACTCAGATCAGAACATGACAAAACGCAAAACATTACCAACACGTGAGAGCGTAAATAAGAGAACAATGAAGACAAAAAAATAGAAACAACCGGAACATTCCAGCGTGCAGTGGTGGGAGAAGCGAATCATTCTTCCGAAAATATGATGATTCATCGCTGAATTTCCTAATTGTAATATTAGAAAATTTCCATGAAACACTATAAATTTGCAGTCGTCATGCTTGTTTTTAGATATTATCTTATTTCGGTGTTAATGGATAGGTATTTTAGTAAATAATAAACTGAAATTTCACATCATCGTCATGATCGATTATTAGCAACGAGCCAAATACATTTACAAATTGAAATTGAAAACAAAACGAGGGCGTGTGTCGGGGTAATGTAATACCAAAAAGAAATTGTGTGGAAATTAAATAGTACAAAACGTAGAAATTGCGTACAGCGCGCCCCCCCTCCGCACCTCGACGACGCCCATTTTGTTCATACAAAGTTTGCGCATTGTGTGTTTAGATTCTGCAAGACAAGAGAGCAAATTACAACACGCGTTGGTTTGTTGTATCAGTATTATTCAGTAATTGTTATTTTATATCCAAATTCGGCATTTACAAAATTGGCAAACACTGGTGCGCAGAGGGTGAGAGCACACGTCTCGCAAACCAGCATCACCTCAATGGGGTGATGTGCGGTGTGCTGTAAGCAGGAGGGCGGCGCCTAGGAGTAACTTTGGGGGAGTGGAAGACAGATGGCGCATGTCGACATCGCCATCTCTTGTAATTGAAATAACCTTGCCAGAGGCCGACCACATGCTTGCGCCGGCGGCCATGCACGGGCGCCGCCCCCGCGATCGATGCGACGCGCCGCTGTCTCCACCACAACCACCCGTCGCCGCCCCACTGCAGCCACCTGCCGACGTCGAGTGCACGCCGCCCCGCGCCCATCGCTCGCTTCTCAAGGTCTAAATTAAATCACTAGCACTCTACCTACTTACAATCTAAGAACCTAACTAAAATGTATCTAACCAAACGAAAAAACAAAATACAATTGGAATAGTAGTAGCTTTAAAAACGAACAGAGAAAAAAGAAATTAAAAATTAGATTCTGCGGGCGGGCCGCAATCAAACTAGATAAAACTATATTAGTATGTGTATGTTGTGTGTGGTGTGCGTGTGCAGTATGTAGCAATAAATCGAAATCCCAACAATTGTTTTTTGAATATAGTATTGAATATCGGTATCAAGTATCAACGAATAGTATTTTCTCACCAACTAGCTTATAACCAAAGGCTAATTCAGACGATAAAATACACACTCCGTTTATATGTATAATATGTAATTGTAGTTTTTTTCTTTTTTGTTTGTTCTGCTGTTTAGTTTTTGAGGGGTGGTTGGCGCTCTGGTCGCTCCTGCTGCTGCTGGGTGGGGGTTGTAGAAGATCTGTTCGGTATTCTCTCGCTATGTATATATCTATATATATTATTATATTATGTAAATATTGTTGCAAAACTGAATTGTGTGTAAGGGGGAGGTTTTTTTTAGTTTTGTGTGTTTGGCCGTTCGTGTGGCGCGCGCGGCGCTGGCCTAAAGAGTAACGCAATGGCGCGAACGGATTTTCGCTTAAGTCTCGCTCGTGTGTGTCGTCTCGGGCGCGCACAGTGTAGAGGCAGGTAGCTAAATACTCACACCATAGGAAACTCTAGGCAACGTCGGACACAGCAGAGCCAGCCGATTTTTTTAGATGAGGTCAGCCACATTCATGGGCATTTCGTCAATGTTCGTCGTATAAAAAGACTCGATGTCCTTCAGCACGCGCTTGTCCTCCTCCGTGACGAAGTTGATCGCGACACCCTTACGACCGAAACGTCCACCACGACCGATTCTGGAAGAAATCAAAATCATACATTAAACGATATGCATTACAAATGTGTGATTCATGAATCAGTTGTTCTAGTGAGTGATTGTCTCGTTTCCAAGAATTAAGTCTCTCGAAAATACAATACTAGACCTTGGTTCATGTATAAAATTTCTTAGAATTTTATGAGGAGAAATCAATGTTTTTCTTAAGTGCAAACTATGAAGTCTGTATGATTGATTATTCCGTATTTTAAGATGTGACTTGCAATAATAGATAACAGATTCTATTTGTTGACTAATGTTATCAGATTAACGCTTTGATTAAAATTCTGCGTTTTCACTTTGAGAAAGATAGGTATTACTATCACAAAAAGATTGAACTGAGTGAGATATGTCAGGTTTGGATAAGAAGAAAATGTTGCAAAAAGCTAGATTAGGTATGTAAGATTGAGCTGGGTAGTTGGTTTAAATTGACCAGGATAAGGTTGAGTTAGGTATAAATAGAGTCAAGTTGTTGTCATATAAGCTAGGTTAGATTGAGCTAGATAAGATTAGGTTAGAACAGGTAAGGTCAGGTTAGGTTGGGTTGAGCTAGATATTGTTAGGTTAAGCCAGGTAAACTTTGGTTGATCTAGGTAAGATTAGGTTAAGCTGAGTAAGGTTAGGTAGAGCTGAGTTAGGTTAGATTGAACTGGATTTGGGGGAAGGTAGGTAGAGCAGAGTAATGTTAGGTTAGGTTGAGCTTGAAACTGAGTAAGATCAAGTTGAGCTGGATAAAGTTAGGTTAGGTTAAGACGGAGGTTAGATTGAGTTGGGTAACGTTGGGTTGAGGTAGGTGAAGTTAGGTTGACTTGGGTGAGGTTACATTGGGTTCAGTAGTTAGGTTAAGCTAGGTAAGTTTTGGTAGGTTAGGTTAAGATGAGTTAGCTTAGGTTGAACTAGGATAGGTAAAGGTAGGTTGAGCCAGGTAAGGTCAGATTAAGCTAGATAGAGCTAGAAGAAGAAGATTGCTTGGTTTTGGATTTTGAGAATGTTAAAACAGTTGTATAATACTAATATTGAAATAATACAGCCTATCCAAAACTAAAACATTCAAATTCAAAAATTAATTTGATCATGATACCCTAAATGAAACTGGGATATTTGATTAATTTCCTATAAATGTTATGGCAGAAATGTAGAAAGATATTGACATGTTGTGTTTACCTGTGAATGTAGTTCTCCCTGTTAGAGGGCAAATCATAGTTGATAACCAATGAAACCTGCTGCACATCAATACCACGCGCGAGCAGGTCGGTGGTGATCAGCACACGCGACGACCCGCTGCGAAACTGCTTCATGATCACGTCGCGCTCGCGCTGCTCCATGTCGCCGTGCATCGCCGACACGGTAAAGTCGCGCTTGTGCATGCTCTCAGTGAGCCAGTCGACCTTGCGCCGCGTGTTGCAGAAGATGACCGCCTGCGTAATGGACAACGTATCGTAGAGATCGCAGAGCGTCTCCAGCTTCCAGTCCTCGCGCTCGACGAACACGTAGAACTGCCGAATACCCTCAAGCGTCAGCTCCTCCTTCTTGACGAGAATGCGCACCGGATCGCGCATGAACGACTTGGTCACGTCCATGACGTCGTTGGGCATCGTCGCCGACAGCAGAATCACCTGCACGTCCATGTTCAGCATCTTGAAGACATCATGAATCTGATCCTTGAAACCACGCGACAGCATCTCGTCAGCCTCATCCAGCACGAACATCTTGATGTGGCCGGTGCGGAGAGCGCGCCTGCTAATCATGTCGAAGACGCGGCCGGGCGTACCGACAACAACGTGCGCGCCCGACTCCAGCTTGCGGATGTCCTCGCGCACGTTTGTGCCGCCGATGCACGCGTGGCACTCCGCCGACAGGTAGTCGCCGAGCACGCTGACGACCTTCTGAATCTGTGTCGCCAACTCACGCGTGGGCGCCAGAATCAACGCCTGGCACTCCTTCAGCGCCGTGTCGATCTGCTGCAGGATCGAGATGGAGAACGTCGCCGTCTTGCCCGTGCCGGACTGCGCCTGTGCAATCACATCGTGGCCCTTCACGCACGGAATGATCGCACGCTGCTGGATCGCCGACGGCTTCTCGAAGCCGTACGCGTAGATGCCGCGCAGCAGCTCCTCCTTGAGGTTCATGTCGTCGAAGTTGTCGACCACCTCGTCCCAGTTCGACTGGATGACACCATCGGGGTCCATGCCCGGTGGGCCCTCAAAGCTCTGCGGGTCCTTCTCGGACGCAGGGCCATTTTTATCCCCAGTCCATTCTTCATTCCTAAAAAAACGCACATTAAATTAAACACTAATACACAAAAAGTAATCAAGCGAAACGGTACTATCAGTAGATTATTGATGCATGTATCATCATTCAATGGATTTTTCCATGAATTGACATTTTTTTTAATAATGCGGCTAATAATTCTTTAATTTATTAATAATTAGACTAATTAAATGCTTAGTATTACATTTTGTTAGGTTTCTTTGCACTCCGCGCCGGATTAGAAGTGGAGAATAAAATGCACAAATTTCACGTGGTTACAATGCAAATTCAAGAGAATTGTGTGAATCAGCGCGGGCTGTGCGGCGGCCATGATTTTTTTCGCGCAGCGCCGCACGAAACAAAATCAAACGATGTCTATTTTTACATTCGCCTCAACGGCCGCTGCGGCGCGGCCCGAGCATAACAGACAAAAAACGCATGCAAAACTCGCCGCCGCGCGCCCCGTCCGAGTGTTGCAGCACGCCATGTTGGCATCCCGTAATGTATGCGAGCCAAGGCGATGCCTTGCACCACCAATTTTCATACAAAACCGCCCAAATCGCGCACCGGAAAACACGCCGACGGCATCGTCGCCGCGCACGCCAACCCCACGACACAAAATCACCCACCCCGCGCGCGTACATCACCGAAAAACACAAAACTTACCTTCGATCAGACGTATACGACATGTTCAACTCGCGTTTGTTAAAACGGAAAAGGCTTCAACGAGTCGCCGCAAGGTGTGATATTCCTACGCCACTGCTGTGCGCGCTCTCGGCAATAACCTGCAAATTGCACACGCGTGTGTGTGCAGCTGGTTGGAGAAGCAAGGGCGAGTTTGCAGTGGGCACGTTCGACGCGTCGAGCAGGTAGCGAAATGAGAGGCGATCGGCGGGCGATCTGGGCTCTGGGCTCGGGGGGGCACGTGTTTGCGGCCGGCGAAACGCTGGCCTACCACTCGCTGCGGTAACGGTAATGGCGCACGGGGGCACCCGGAAGCTCTCGGCGCTGGTTCACGCAAACGCTGCCTTTCGCTGAGCGGCGCGAACTTTGAAATATTGACACTGCGAATTTACGTGCTCTCCCGTCAGAGACGGCAAACAATCGACGCCGTCGCGCAAATAATCTGACGGCGACGCAAACCAATCGATCGCACTGACGGCTGTTTTCTTTCTAGTCAACATTAATGCCGCTGAATGCGTGAGCATCGTCTACGTCGCGCTAGCTGGCGAACCCCGCTGGCGGATTGTTCCTGTTTGGGAGCCGTGCGCGCCGTGCGCTCGCGGTGCTGCCACTATTTTGCGCGCTTAGGTATTTGCGTTTTGAATGGCGTTGAATGATTTGCACCGGCACGACGAACAACAAACTATTTGATTGTGGCCGCACCATCGACGCGGCGCTAGATTGTTGGCTACGAAATCAGCGATTGCCGAAAAACGTAGAGCACTTTGAAAACTTTTGCGAAGAAATGCCAATCGTTGCTAACAATTTTACAAACATTGTAGGCAACTTTTTATGCTTATTATTTTATACTCGAGTATAGGCCTGCGCAATGTGCAGTTTGATTTTCAAGTTTGACTTCTAACTTAACAGTTTATAATTCTGTACAAACACATTTTAATATCCTACTATTGATAAATTATACCAGTACACTGATCGCAATTTTGTTATTTTTGAAAATTCGTATTATAGAAAAGATAGAAAAACATTGCAATAAGATGAAAAGCCCTATCTCTAATCCCTGACCTTCTATAAGACAGTTACTATTTACTCTTACCACCACAGCACCTGCTTGGAAAGTTTTTACAAGTTTTCAAGATAGTAACATTTTAATTTGGGAAATTAGATACTTTTTTGTACATTTATTTTTCTTATGCTATGAGTCCCACGGCCATGAGCGGCCAACTATACAAACTTACAAACATCCAAACATTTTAGATATTTTACACATATATTTATAGTGATAGTGATTAAAACAAGAAATTTGTTGTATTAAGGCAAGTCTACGTCTACATATAATTGCGGCAAACGCGTTTGTCAAAAATATTTTTAAATTTAAACGCAAATATTTATCACACAAATATTTATTCACGAAAATGGGCACGTCTTCCCGCTCGTCATGCGTGAAAATAAGTTGAAGTTAAACAATGTTTTGCAACTATTTCTATTACATGTATAGATTCTCTAAATTTTGTACTTTGCTTGGAAACTTTTGGTCCAATCATGCTGACAAAAATCATGTACTAGCTGACCTAATAACAATAAAAGAGTCAGTTTATTAACTGAATTAAAAGTGCAATCAAACTAATTTTTATGCATATTTACAAATATTTCTAGTCTATTTTTATTTCTTCAGTTTTGAGTTGAATTAAAGGAAAATGTATACTTTTGTTGAAAAGATTTAAGATTAAATTTTATTTTTTGTTCCCTTCTCACTTTAAAAATGAGAAAAATTCTATATAAATAGACTTTAAACTCCTATTTTGTTTTCTAAGCAATTATGATTATTTCTAATTAAAAAAATTAAATATAAAATAATTGTAAAATGATATGTTTTTAGTTAGCGGAGATTTTTTGTAGATGCTAAAATAACAAAACATAAGTTATACACATAAAACTATAGATTTGATAAAATACCTGTATATAATAGAAAACAAATAATTAAATTTGTATTACTTAAAAGGAAATAGTTTAAATTTACAATTTTTTAACAAAGAACATAATTTATTGTTTTTACAATATTTTTCTTTAAATCAAATATGGATAAATAATTCAAATGTTTTTCATTCTTCTTTAAAACAATATTCAATAAACGAGCCATTTCAATGTTTTCTTCCATTTTACTTTTATGGAATAGTAATGAACTTTATTTGGACAAAAGTGATTTTATTGAATAAGATATTTATTGTTTATCAATACTTATTGTTTATATTAAGTTTTTATTTAAATATTTAATTTAAAAGCAAACCCTAGCAAAAATTGCAATTTAATACACGAAAATAAATTATAGTTGGATTTGCTTTTAGCTACAAACCTACAAAATTTCAAGTATTAAATAACAGTAATTAATGCAATGAATCCGGTAAAAAATTGTGCCAGTAAAAAAAGTGCGTTAATGTGACGTTACAAACATAGCAAAACAATTGCTGCATGTCACTTCGATAAACAATTATATGAATTCACGCGCACGCAGCTTTGGTGAAAGTTCGACCAATCACAACCCCGTTTTAATGGTCTTATTCAACTAGTTAAGTAAAGAATTTCTAATAGCCATTAGGCAATCTAAGAACACGCTATTGAATCGTTTATTAATTGGTTTAACGTCACCTACGAGCGGGGCATGCGAAAGAATATACTATTACTATTATTAGCTTGATAATTGATGTTTACCGCACGAAAAAGTAGCCAGACCAGGCCAGAAGCCGAGTTGTGGATGCCTTCTGAGTGTGAAAAACTTATCAACAAGTCTTCATGTATGCTTTTTTTCCCACAACAATATGCGAAAATGGATTTTAATAGAATGACGGAAATTTTCATTATAATAAAAAACAGCTGATTGTGCGTTGTCAGCGCACTTGATGCACGAATGCAATGCGCGAGCGTCAAACGGCAAACAAACACTTGTAGCAAGCCTTGCACGGAGAAGACGATTGATATCCCATATCGTAACAAGTGTTGATATGAAACTCATAGCGTAACTGTTGAACGGTATATCCAGGTTTTCGTGGATGTAAAGTTGCACGTTATGACTACTTTCACATGTGGTCGTGGGAAAAAGTTATTATTGTCATCTTTGTCATAAAATATTTCTCACTTATATGTAGATTCCATAAAACTGATTCAAACGTGCATTAAATTTCAGACAAATAACTTTAAATTTCAAATTACTTAATTATAAAACCATTTAAAATTGTTGTTAATAAACATACCTAAAAATCAACCTTTGAAACTCAGCAAAATTTGCTAAAATTTTCTTTCAAATCAAATTTTATTAGAAATTCACTAATATATAATAAAATAAACCATATTTTAGTTTCTATTATATTAGAACTCCATTAAATAATGTACAATCAATTAACAACCATTTCATTTCTGACTCAAAACCTTATCAACCCACATCTCCAGCTTATCCTCATCTTGCAGGCCCACCAAACGTGACTCAACTTTGCCATTGCGGAAAACGTACAGCGCCGGAATGGAGCCGACATCGTATTTGGCCGCAACTTCCGTCAGCTCGTCGATATCGACCTTCGCCAGACTGATTTTACCCGCCTTCTTGGCGATTACATTATTCAGTCTCGGCTCCAGCTGTCGGCAAGGTCCGCACCATGTGGCATGAAAGTCGACAATGATAAGCTCCTTACTGTTTTCGATCTTGTCGCTGAAATCCTTCTCATCTTGCACTTTGAAGGAGTTTGATACAACTGGAGTTAGACCAAAATTACGGCGAAGTGTTTGGGCAACTTGGCGAACGCCGGATGAACGGAATAGAGAATTCATTGTTATTTGGTTTTTTTTGCTGAAAGTTTACAGATTTTGTTAAAAAATATTTACAAACGATGTTTCATGTGTATTATTCTAACATAGACACAAAATAAACTATTTATATAAATCCAGAAAAAGAAAATGTTTACCAATTATTATAAATTAGAAAAGTAATATAAATATCAATATAGCACAACCTAACCTAAGTAAAAAGTTCGTTAAATATATATCACATATCACATAATATAAAGAGAAAATGAACAATTTATTTGAATAATTTTAAAAACAACAAAAATAACACTAAATTATGATTTCAAGAAGTAATAACATAAATATCAATAAAACAACATAAGTTATGTTAGTATAAGTTAACATAATATAACATAAGTTAACATTAAAAATCAACTTAAACCTACCCTTAAAAACCCTAATACCTATTAACTGAACCATAGAAACCAAGTTTACCAGTCAACTTCAAGATAACAAAATCTATTTTAACCTAAAAACCTCATCTAATCCAAGACAACTTACTATAACCAATTCTCTCCTAACCAAAATAAACCTACCCTAATCTAAATAAACTAACCTAATCCAATCATAACTACTTACAAACAAAAAAAACAAAAACTGACAATTTCACAATCCACATAAGTTGTCTTACGTATATCTTACGTATTTAGGATATAACTTACTATATAATTAACTAATTACACAGATAACACAATAACTGCAAGGTATCAATATTCAGAACACAAGTCAACAGAGACAATCGCGTTATTTTCTTACCTAAAATTGCTACGCAATTATGCAACGCATGCGTCACAATGACTGAACTTCTATGACGAGTTTTGCGAATTCCGCAATGAAGCAAGGCGCTTCCAGACCGAAATTTCGTCACGATACTCCTCAATAAATGCCGCACTTACGAGATTTGCGACAACCACAAAATGTAACCTCAACGAAGTCGTCCTAGAATCGTCCTTGAACATGAAAATATGACATGAGCAGTGCCAGCAGTGATCTCAGATTTTCATCAAAATATCCTCACAACTCCACCACTTTTCTTTCGGCTGCTTTCGGCTTGACTGAAGATTTGAACATCCACGGTGGTCACACTGGCGTACAATCAACTGAATTATTCATTCATTTTTAGGGTATTATTTTATATTTAAAGCTGTGCGAGATACAAATTATAAGCATTAAAAACATATAGATTCATATTTAGCACACAACAAGCAAGAACCCTGAAGAATAAATGAATAACTGTGTTGATTTTATGCCAGTGTGAACATCGTGTATATTCAAATCTATCAGCCACGCCGAAGGAAGCCGAATGAAAAGTGATAGGATTGGGAGGATATTTTTATGAAAATATGGGTGCATTGATGAGGAGATGAATATACTGCTCGTCACAAAGACATCAACATTACTTATTGAATAAAACACTCTAGATTCTGCTATTGCTGAATAAATAGTCCCATTCTTAGATATAATAATTGATATTGTTTTATCTTTGAACAAATACAAACGATTAGATAATGATGAATTATGTGCCTGCTATGCATGTCTACTAAATGGCATACAATGTTGCAAGAGTACTTGTTGCGCTCCGTAATCGTATTCAAAACCTCCGAAAACGTTCACATCATACCGAATAACCTACTTTCCGAGGCATTTAATCAATCCGCAACAAACAACTACAATTTCTCTGACAGACTGAAAGCAAGCTTTAAAACTGAACTGAGCGTAAACCAAAGAATTTACATCCTTGTATTCGTGCGCAAACGTCAGCACAAAACACGTCAATCATGTTACCTGTGTGTTTATTGTCTGATTAAAATTAGCGGTGTATATGTACACCAGCTCACTGCTCGGCAGTTGGAATCAATTATTCGATTTGCGTCAGGCCTTCGCCGGCCTGCTTTCCGCAGGTGTAGCTTGCCATAGCTGGTGTGATCGTTGCGGCAGTTTGTTTGCACGCGCCGCGCGTTTAAAACACCAAAACGCACGTCCTCCCGACCGTATTTCGTTTGATTTATAGCCGCACATATCGTTCTATCGCTCAGCGCGTTGCGCTACACCTGGTAAATATTTACGCGCCGCATTTGCAACTTTTTCCTGCGAGTAAACAGCGAGCCGAGAGATGCGCAAATCGCCAGTGACGATCCAAGAGTGGCTGGACGCGCTGCCGCCTCCGAAAAGCCAGCCTGCTGACCAACAACAACACCCAGTCATGCCACAATCGCAATATACAAGCACGCATCGGCCGAGTTTGCGACTGCTCGGACGCGACGCATCCATACAATCCGACGATTGTAGCCATTGTTCGTCCGTGGAGTCCGTGCTGGAGTTGCGACGACCCGACCCCGAGGCCGTTCTTCTCGGTCTTGGTTTCGGTCCCACCAACGGACAGCAGGTTTCACGTATTCCCAGCCGATTTCTGCAACCATCCAAGGTATTTATAACTAATAATAACTAATAATTTTACATTTTTACATCCGCCATTTTGTTTCATCCCTTAAATTTATAAAATGGCGGGTTGTTTTTTAAGTTTTACAATTTTTGTTTTAGTTACTAACAAAAATCGACATAAACAAATTTCTAGAAGAGCAGGGCGAGGGAGAAAAAGCCGAATTTACGTCAGTGCCAACCTCACCAGCCAGGGTAAAGGCGACGACGAATTGATCGCATATTCCTACAAGAAAAGACATATTTTTGTAACATATCTACACACGTACACCCGACTCTCGACAACTATGCATAGTTGCTAAATAATTGTCTACGTATGAAACAAATGAAGTGTTTGTAATGATCACGTGGCTGCGTTGTTTGCACATAGTTCAGCTAGCAAACAATTGACGTACTGACGTACGACCAACACAAGACACACACGCAAAACATTTGATTGATGTATATTCCATTTTCCTGTGATTCAATGTGATATTTAATCGTCTATTAAAGAAGAATTCCACAGGTCCAACATTCGACCAATGTTTGTCAATGGTGCTTTAAATATCGACATTATGTTGTAAGACTTTTTCGATTAGAGACTTGACTAGTGTCCACACAGTAATGTAATTTGAATAGAAAATAAACTAGAATAAACCAGAAAAATTGCATCCATTTTGATATATTTTTCTTGTTTGTAGTTATGTGAAGGTTTGTATAAAGTAATGTTTGAAAAATTGTAAAGAAACGTTTATAAAACTTCTTAGAAACAAATGTTTGCATCAATTGCTTTTAAAGCCAACTATAATTTAACAAAATCAACAAATTTGTTAGTACCATCTTGCAAAACAAAAATTAAGGGCTATATACATAATAAAATCATGTCTGTAAGACCTATCATAACTCAAGAACGGTTAAACCGGTTTTTATGATTTCATTTTGTTGGTATTGTCTTCAATCAATTTGTATTAAATCATTTATAATTTTTGAGAATTTACGTGAATAGTGTAATATTTAGTTTTAATATATATCAATAGCAATGAATAATTATTATTGATTAAATGACGCCGCAAAAAGGTGACTAAAATATTAAAACCCAAACAGATATGCCTTATCTCGCTCTGATAGTAATAATAGTATTATTGTATTAATTTTAATGAAAGACAAAGATATATTATACTATCACAAGGTCAATTAATTTCACCTTTATTTTCCGCAAATATTCCTACAAAATTAACACCTTTTATATAAAAACGTCCAAGATAATGTAATTCATGATTTTAGCCTTTGACCATTATGAATTGATGATCCAATTCATCATTTTCAAAACATGTGAGTTATTTTTAGACATGTTTAAAAGTTAGGATAGACGAACTCTAATTAAGCTAATTCTGTCTTGTGGCTAAATTGAACATTCTGAAGCTAGAATTAACTAAATTATTTACGGTTACATCAAACAATTCACACTGGTAACTCACTAATGAGTTAAAAATGTCTGAATATATTAAACAAAACAATGACGTTGCTTTGCTGGAAAATGTAATAACTTTATACAATACGTGCGTCATAACTGAATTACTTCAATAACGCATTCTGCACGTTATTATCAAGTATACTTAGTACTTACTTTAGTAACAAGCAAAAGATATAAACTTAAGTAATTGCAATGCATAATTTTAAAATACTTTTGTGATTACAGCATTGACTGAATATTTGAGTAGAATTTCTCCTACCTGAGTGTTTCATGTTTCCTCTCAATTTTTTCTCTTTCTATATATATTAAGCTTAGTTGGTTGTAATTTCCTAAAGCTATTCCTGTCCACAATGTTTTTTTCCGCTAGTTGGTTTTTCATTGCTAACAATTTTGCCCAACTCTCGTTTTCCATGTTAATGAAGTGGTCGTTCCACATCTGGGACGACTCCAACGCACTATTTTCTACGTCACATTGGTTTTTGATGAAGAAATTACATTTCTTTTAGTGAGTATATTTATATTCAATATAATTAGTTTAAGTAGACATACAAATAGGCTACTTAAAATAATTATACACATTTAGTAAGTAGTACCAGGCGAAAACTAAATTATCTATCAGTATTTGAAGGTATCATAACCAAACTTTTGAGAATTTAAATTTCCAGTATTAAATAACTACACTCACTATATGCGACTATATGATACCTAAAATAAAGTAAAACTTAATTTATCAGGTTTAATCATATACAATAAAATATAAATCAAAGTAACGTTTATTATTCTTCCAATTCAGGAACTGAGTAACATTCACAAATAAAACTTCGTTAGAATATACGCAACTGGTTAAGAATTAAGAAATTTTGAAATGGTTCAAACAATTATAAAATAAGGTCTCTTCTCTAACATCTCACGTATGCGTCTTCAACAACATAATATTAGAAAACACTAACAATTAACAGCCGCCACATCAGGTGTCTCGTATAAAACAGTATCAAAAATATATGTAAACGCCTACAAACTAAGAAACATTCTCCGCACTGTCGTTCTCTGCAATCTTCTGCGTTGTGTCAGCCTTCTCCGGCTCAGCCTTAACTGTCTCACTGCCATTCCTAAGCACTTCCTGCACTGGTGTGAGGTTGCATTGCTTCGACACTCGGTCGATAAGGTCGTCCGTGACCGACGTAATCATTTCAACATCCTTCTGCAGCGTTTCCGTTGCATCCGGTTTGGAAACTGTAACTTCCAATTCGTTGGTGATAGACGTTATCTTCTCAGCAACTTTTAGAGGAGATCCCGGTGCGTCCGATTGGGAAACTGGAATTTCTGATTCGTTAGTAACAGACTTTAGAACCTCAGGAGCTTTTAACTGGTTTTCCGTTTCGTCTGGTTTAGTTTCTGTGATTTCTGATTCGTTGGTAACAGCCGTTTCCTTCTCAGCAGTTTCTAGAGGTGATTCCAGTTCTTCCGGTTGAGAAATTGGAGTATCTGATTCATTAGTAATTGACTTTAGGTCCTCAGCGACTTCTTGCAAAGTTTCCGTTTTATCAGGTTCGGAAACAATGGCTTCTGAATCATGGGTAACAGACGTTAACTTCTTATCATCTTTTTGAGAAATTTCCACTTCTTCTGGTTGGGAAACTGGTATTTCTGTCACTGGTTGGTCACTAACAGATGTAATAACTTCACTCTCCTTCTGTAACACTTCTGTTTCATCCTTCTCCAAAACAGTGGTGTTTGTTTCAGTAATAGAAACCTCATAAAATGCTTCCACCTCCACTTTATCTACTGATACCTCCATGTCATGGTCTTCAATTCCTTCATTTTTAGTTTCGGTAACTTCCTCCTCAATAGTAACCTGATCACTCCCTGAATTTTCAAAAGTATTGGCATCAGCTTGTTCATGTTCCACGACACCAACTCCTCCTCCAACATTATCAGCCAACTTGTTTACAACCTCTCTCATTTCATCCTCAAGACTCATAGTAATAGCACCTTCTTGATCTTCAGTTCTAGTCTCTCTTACCTCTGCAATATCCGCATTGACAGTCTTAACCTTCTTGGGAGTATTTTGCAAAGAGTTAATAGGTGTACACTTGGTCATTGGCATCTTATCCCTCACATCGCACCCATTCTGGTAAAGCCTCACCCACTTACCGACCGCAAACTCTGCGTGGAATATTTCGCCTGTGTTTGCACACAAAGTCTTAAAGTATGTCTCGCTCTCTTCGTTGAAAACATAACCAACCAAAGGAGACATCTTGACAGACATAGCAAACGGTTCCAACGCAATCAACTCCTTCGGTAATTGACGCAACTCGCTAACATCAGCCTCTATACCTAAATCCAAAAGGTCCACAACGAATTTATCAACAACGGCGCCATATAAAGCGGCTACAATGGTTTCATTCGCGTCGGGCTTTTCACTGAGATCTTGAATTTTACTTTGAACTTCCATAAGCTTTTCTTCCAAGTCAACCTTTCTCAATGAGAAGTCCCCAAGACCATTGCAACTTAAAATCTTAACTTCCGCCAATTCGGGACGTAAAATTTCAGAAACGTCTTCATCATTAAAGAACAACTGAACATGGTTTGTTTCCCCCTGAGAGTGTTTAACAACTGTAAATACTGTGACACCATCAGCAGATATTTCCTTAAACTTTTCGGTGGCTTTAGCAGACCATTCTAGTAGACCTTGTGGTTTGTAAAGACTGCATTTGTGTGCCATCGCGGGTACCATAACCAAATCTTCCGGTAACTCACGAAGAGAAGTGCAAGTACAAGAATTACCATAATCAATAAATAAAACCTCAACTCCGGCGACAGTATTAGAGAGAATTCGTGCGCGATACCAACTTTCGTCTTCAGGAAAGATGGCTGCACATAAACTGCCTGGAGCTTGATCCTCCAAGAGCGTAAACTTATCAGCACTGACCAGCTGCTCGGCAATCATCTCCAAATCACCACAGGCATGCTCAAACTGCAACCAGAACTCCGACGGCGAGTTAAGATTACTCACAAAGCCTGTAAGTGCAGCAGGAGCCTCCTGTAACTCAGTAGCAAAGCCTTCCTGAAGGAAGACATCGTTAATACAAACGCTATCCGCGTAAAGTCTAACAAATGTGGTCTTCTCATCCTGATGGACAATTTCCGCTGTTAAGGCAACATTTGTTGTAAGATCTTCAAAGCGTTTGCATGCTTCCGATGTCCATTCGCTGTCCTTTGGCGATAGATGCAAACTGCAGCGTTTCGCGTGTTCCTCCAGAGAGAGCAACTCAGCAGAAAGGGTCTTGATCTTGATATTACTGCCAAGTACGTCCGTGTTGCCGAAGTCAATGAAGCGCACGGTGGTGATGTCAGAGTCTGCGTCCAGCACTTGCGCACGGTACCACACCTGATCAACACTATACGGCGCTGCGCATAATATACCCGTGGTGATATTCTCAATATCAGCAAGCGTCTCAATCTGCGGTTGTAGCACATCCTGCAGTTCGTTGATGGCGTCCAGCGCAGCGGATTGCTGCAGGTAAAACTGGCCGGGATTGTCAAGATGGCTCAATTCGACTGAAAACCCAAGATATTGACCTGAATACTGCTCATTGTCTGGAGCAGGATGGTATTCTTCTCCGACAGTTTCTTCCGGTATAGTTTCAGGAATAGCTTCAGCTTCAACTGGTGGAGTTGTACATGTCGTCATGGTATGGGTTTCTTCTTGGATTGCTTCTGTCGGCTGAGTTAGAGGCGTGTCGGATGTTTGGGCTACTTCGCCAATCCATTTTTCCTCACCAAAATGAATTTGAAGACTGATTTCTTGGTCTTGGTAGGTTTCTGCTTGGGGCAGTTCGATCTCGGTGGCGAGGTAGGGTGTGAAGAAGTCAGCTGTTAGTGTTCTAAAAACAATTGCAATTATTAATATTATTTGAGTAACAAAATAACAATATTAAATCAAAGAAAGCCTAGGTTTGTATTTCTGCTGTACTTGATTATTTATATTAATTTAGAACAAAGTGTAGAACATAATATTCCTAGAAAATATGTCATTTTATAAAATTTATTGTTTTCTGCCTTCATCTATAAATACTTCAATAAAAAGAATCGGCTATCAGCCGACTCTACTCTGGACCTAATCTATCTTAACCTAAGCATTCCTAACCTGCTTTAACCTAACCTAACCTGATTTAACTTGACCTAACCTAATTTAACCTGAGCTGAATTAAACCAATCTAGCCTAATATGGTTTAATCCAACCCAACCTGGTATAACCAAACATAACCTGAGCTAACCTAATATAACTTGATCTAATATAACCTAATTTAAGGTCAACCCGATCTAACAACGCTTTAAAACTGATTCAGCAATGTCTTAAAAATCTAACCAACCCAAAGAAAGTAAATCAAACTTTTAAAAATACAAACACCATAGAAAATTAAAAGAAAACTCACCTTATAACAGACTTATTGACAATCTCTTCATTTCCATAGTCAATAAACTGCACTGTAATCTCCTCCCCATTGACGCTCTTCACCAAACCTCGGTACCAATTAGCGTCCGAAGACCGCACCGCGTAGATAGCTTCCTTCACCTCAATGTCAACCTCCTGAGAAGTCTCATAGCGTGTATACAACTGCTCCAACAACACCTCCACGTTCGCAGCCGATTCCGCCGCTTGTACGAAAACACTCGTTGGCGTCGCATGCGCAACATAACCCGTAATCTTCGGACCAATAATCACTGACGGACAAATTGGATTCACATTCTCAAACATCTCCTCTTGCAGCTCAATCACCGGCAGGAATTTCCCGCAACTATCGTATAAGGTAACAATGGCTCTGTAACAATGTCAAACAATTAATCAATATTAAAAATATTGTAATTAAAAGTAGAAAATTATAATTAGAAGTGAACATACTTATTATCTTGGACATCATCAACATAGGCAATCACCATCTGACCAAGATAACTCTTGAGCAATTCCAAATTCGGCGTCGTTGCAATATCGTGTTTGAAGACAGTGCAAGCAACAACTAAACCTGGTAAAATCTCCAATGAAAACTGATCCAATGATTGCACACTGTGCAATTTGCTGTAGATTTGCTGTGACAATAGGTAGGTGATATCATAGTGTTGGTATGGGTTTTTAACGATAATAAGTCCTGCTTTTTGTAGTTCTTCTCTCACAGAAGTTCCATGTAAAGTAAGTTCCACCATATACCTAAAAAATGATTTAAAGATGAATTAATAGTTTAAATATACAAATTTGGTTTTGTTAATCTTACTTATCATCGGAAAAGCCCTCAAACTTGCAGGATAAATCACCAGCGCCAAAATATTTCCCAAAAGCAGCTGCTTTCGCCCATTGCGCGCCAGCAGGATGAACATTCGTCAGTCCACAATGTACGGCCTGCGCAGGAAGCTCCATAAAACGTCTTTCTACCTTATAGATCTTACTGGTAACTCCAGAATTGCCAAAATCAACATAGTTGACCTTGAAGTTACCACCAATTGGTTGCTCTATGACTCTGGCGCGATATAAAGCTTTGTCTTCAGGGAAAAGTGCAATGGCACTGTCTCCAATGTTCGCAGTCTCAAGAGGAGTGCGCCTTTTATACGCAAACTGAATATCCTTCATAATAGCATCAAACTTTGCTTTATCATCCAACAGTTGAACAAAGAAACTCGCCGGATTGTAAAACCAAGAAGTCGACACTTTATGCTCTGTTCCGGTGACCTCCATTGATGTAAACTGTTCATTAGGCTGGGCGTAATCAACATTTTCATCGTTGTTCTTGGGAGGTGACGCACCAAAGTTGTCGCGCTTCCCCTTGAAACTCTTGCCCGAGTGGAATGACTTTTCGCTGCCATCTTCACTGCGATTATCGCGTCGTGGTTTTCGGTAATTATCATCACCACCTCCTCCGCCACCCCAAGTGTTATCCTCTCTTGGAGCACGTTTCCTAAATTCACGATCCGGTCTCTTATCGCCCCAGGTGGAGTTCTCAGTCTTTTCAAACGAATTTTCGCGTTTACTGTTGAAATTCTCACGTTTATTGTCTCCCCAAGTATTGTCTTTCCTCTCTGAGAAATTATTTTGTTTGTTGTTAAATTGATCGCGTTTATTGTCACCCCATGTATTTTCTCTCGAGTTTTCACGACGATCTCCGCGATCACCCCAAGAATTATTCTGCTTCTTATTCTCATTCCAATTTGAGTCCGAGCGTTGTTTGTTCTCATTCTCGTCCCATTGATTGTTGAATCTTGGAGGTCTACCACCATCAGAGCCAGCTGAATTGCCGTCGCGTGGCGCTCTATTGTTCCACGTGTTTTGTCGGCGGTTCTCTTGAAAGGGAGCAGCTTCGCCATCGGCGGAGTTGCGATTGTTTCGCTCGTGGAAATTGGCGTGAACCTTTTTGCGATATTCGTTATTGCATTCCGGCAATTCCTTATTCTGTCGCCAATCTGTGTTGTTCGGTGGTGAACGATTGTGTTGTTGCGGAGGTCGGTTGTTTTCACGCCATGAATCAGTCTTATTAGTGTTGTCTCTGAATGAAAATGCATCAAATATATCAAATTAGTATTTGCAACACTACAAGAAATGTTCACTAAATAATATATTACGTAACGACATGGTGTCAAGCGGATTAAAAAAGAAAAAACCGTACATTTCCCGTACACTTCCTGAACATTAACATCTCCCCTTCTCCGTCAATTAATTTTTTTGATAACATATAATTATTTAAAAATAAGTTTACGAAGGGAAGGCAATGATATTGTTTGGTATTCACTATTTAATCAGTCTAAACTTATTAGATTTATGAGTGTTAAAAAACACTAAAATTGAATGTTCAGATTTCATTTTTTTAATAATTAAACGTGCAATTAAATCATTTATTCAAAAAATTCCCATACAATTCCCGCTATTCCCGTCCGCTTGACAACCTGAACGAGCATGAGGTGAGTAAGATTTATGCAAAAAACTTATCAAATCCTATTTTAATACATGATCCAAAAAAATCATAATAGAAAACAACAGATTGAGCGTTGTGGGCGCTAAGTGTAACGCACAACGATGCACCATATACTGCGCATGCGCATCGTAGGCAAACAAACATTTGCAGTGTATTGAACGCCAAAATCATATCGCAACGAGTGGTGATATAAACTCATATCGTAAATGTTGCACGTTAAAGTAAGATTTTGTGTATGTAAAACGTTAAGACTACTTTAGCATATGGTCGTGAGAAAAATAAATTCATAGCTGTATATACAAGTTATTAAATAAATAAACAAATTATTCTTATAGAAATAGCGTTCACAAAGCATACGTTTTCCAAAATATTCTAGAAATGTTTAATCAGACATAAATTCAAAATTTGTTATCTTAGTAAAGTTGAAATTATTTATTTCTCATTCATTTTTTTATCTAAGAATCATCCCCAAAAACTTTTGAAGATATCTTTTGTTTCTTTGATAATGAATAATATGTTGCAAAAAACATCAAATTCAGTAAAGTTAATTTGTTTTAATGTATACCTAAGTGATTAATATCGTAGTTTGTGTTCTAAGCAACCATTCAATTTTAATGGAACAGAGTTGAAATACTTTTCCACGATTGCTGTGGGAACGCAGCAGTAATGCACCATGTGCTTAAGAAAAAACACTCTTGAACATACAAACCACCGTATAGAAGCATAATTTTTGAACTAATTGTATTTACTTGAAATAAAGTAAACTGACAAAGTAACCTAATCTAACCTAACTTAAACGAATCTAACTTAACCTAACCGAATCTAATGTATTTATTTATGCGCTAATTTGTTACACATATTTATTATTTTAAGTAAGTTCACTTGTACGATGAATTTTCGCAGCGATGAATTTATGAGTACCAGCCGACTCGGCTCTACGCCGTTACGAATCCTTGACCTATGCTAACTTAACCTACCTTATTCTAACCTAACCTGACCTATTTTATATAACCTAACCTGTACTAACTTAACTTATTCTATATAACCTAACGTAACTCAACCTAACAATAGTTTAGAGCTGATTCGGTGTCAGAGCCGAATCGGCGGTGTCTCGAATTTACCGCGATGATTTTACTTGTCCCAATTTGTTTATTGCCTGATTAAATATTTTGTAAAAAAAAACTCTCAAATTCAGCCTAACCTAGCTTTAAGTCAACTAACCTAATTTCTTTCTATCTGTACCCTACCGTTTAATAAAGTTTGTCTTTTAAGTCTTAATTACAGTCAACTATGTTCATGTAAATATGATCCTTACTAACATTATAAAAATAACTATAATTATAAGCAACTACAATATATTAATAGTAAATTGCTTTGTCATTTTTTATGCTTTGTAAGCAATGGAAAAACAAAGTTTATTGAATTAATATTTATAAACACTCACCTTGGAGAGTATTTAGTTGGCGTAGTCCGTCGATGGTCAATCTTATTATCCTGCACCAGAGCAGGACTGACCTGCGAGCGATTCTTTGCCATCCTCTCTAGAAGCAGCGACGCAACATTGTACATCTGCGCGTCCATCAAATCAACCAGTATGCGACTGCCCTGCACATCAACCACGCGCATACTGAAATACTGCTCCAGCATCAACTCCTCCAGCAAATTATCCCTCTCTTGATCCAACTCCATATTCTGATACCCGTTCAGGCAGCACTCAATCGCCTGCGGACGTAGATTCGTGATGAAATCGGCAATCGGCGCGCGAATATTCGCCACGGTGACATTCTCCTCGTTCCCGAAATCGACATACCTAACAAGAACATTCCCACCTTCAATGGAGACAATCTGCGCTCGATAGTACATGCCATCAGCCTCATAGAGAGCAATACAGGGTGCATTGACCTTCAGCAGTTCGGGCGTAATCGTCCTCATTGCAGCTGTTTGCAGTTTCTGCATCATTTCGGTGAGCTCCGTCTCCTTTTTGCGAAGTTGCACGTAGAAGCGAACGCAACTGAAGACAAAGCTGACCTTTACTTCCTGTGATACACCGCGGCTGAGTGGTACCGGGGCGGGGTAGGCTTGCAGTGATGCACCTCGAACGTAGTCTAGAGCCGAGACTCCTTCAGCGTTCCAGATGTCACACAAAGGGACGCCCGTGTTTGGCAGCGCGGGGCAAACGCGCATCTTCATCGCCTTGTTGTCGACAAAGTTCTTGAAGGCAATCTTCATATCAACGGACACTACTTGTCCTTGGAGACCGTTGAGCGCAAAGCGGGTGGCCATCACTTTCGGGATTACGTATTTGAAGGGGATTTGGAAGAGATTGTCGAAGGAGCGTACTTCCGTGTTGCCGAAATCAACGAAAAATACCTGGTAATATAGAGATTACATATTTTCAATTAATTTATTAAGATTTATCACATTTATTTATTTTTTTAATGTCCGAACATAAACTAATTAACATATATACGTAAATATATATGCCTATGTTCACAGGTAAAATGCACAAGTCAAGCAATGTATTGTAGATTCCCAATATCACAGATTTGCTGCTAAGTTACATTATTTCAGATGTATTTTGTAAAAAGAAATAAATTATCATCAATAAAATTGTCAGAAAAAGAGGATTTACATTGCATTTGACTTCCAATTGCAATTCACTCATTGTTAGTCTGAACAATATCCATATAAAATTACTAAATTTGTGAAAAGCTTCGTATTTTTACGAAATTACATTTTCATGAAATGAAACTTAGTATCAAACATTTATTATATATGCAACTAGCAACACATCGTTTGACTCGTGCTTTTTACCCGCGAACATAAGCATATCATCGCTTAAGCGTAAGCATCCTGTTCAACTATCCACAAAAATCAACCTGTGTTGACATTTTTCACAGTTTATTGAAACACCACAATCTGGATTATATTTTTTTATCACACCATTCTATCTGACCCGAGGTTTCAAATAAGAAAACATAAAAAAACCTCTAAATGCCAAAAAATAAGATAGCCGGTGTTTAAAACATGTAAGTTTAGTTTTACTAAGTTTACTGTTCTTTTGTGTTTGAAGTATGTTCGGACTGAAAAAAAGGTACTGTATATAAGTTAATGCCCCATTTAATTCATTAGGAATATAACTTTCCCTTTCAGCAACAAAACTTCGTAGTGATATTAAATTTTGATCGACAAGATGAAAATATTTTCGGTTTTATTACATATCTTTTTGAAAATGTATCATTGTCTTTCAATAAAAATCGAGGCCAATTCCAAGTAAATTAAAACAAGGAATTTACTGATAGGTCGTTTAATTAATTACGTTCAGTTATTTGTTAGTAAATGCAGCCAAATGGAACTAAACAGTAAATTACACTAAAATCCTACTACCTATACTCCAACTAGTTATAACTATAAATATTTCATTGTTGTGTTCTGAATTGAAACATGTGTTCAAAATTTTGTTTATGAAGAAACATTTAAGAATATTATTATTGATTTGTAAATTTCTATTAATTTTTATATATTAGAAAAATTATATAAATTATATTTCAGATTTGCAAAAGTAACACAAAATTCACATAAAACAACAAATTTACAACAAAATTAATCAGGTCAAATATTTAACATAATTTCTCCATTGTTTTTTTTAGTAACATTTTAAATAAAAGTTATGTTTTTAAGCCAAAACTTACAAGAATTCAATTATTAGCTAATAAGGTTATCTTAAGAAAGTACATGAGTTCCTGTATTAAAAATTAAGGTTAATAAATTTCAAGTAATTAATTTTCATAAAATTTTGTGAATTTTGGTGTGCCAGAACTGTTTTAAATTTGTTAATTTGCTTTCTCGTTTCCTTTAAAGTAAAATATAAGTACAAAAATTGTCTACAAAACTTCAAAAACCTCAAATTATTACTATTATCAAACATCTAAAACTATGATAATCATAGCCCATAAACATTAATTTTCTTTGGTTACTTCTCAAGTAAAATCCCAACCTTGTTGTGTTCAATTGATTGCCAAGGTCTATAAGCATATTGATGAATTTCTTTTAGACCAGTCAACTTTAACCTATTCTCCTTTAAAATAACCTAACCAAACCTATCCTCTTCAAACCCAACTAACCTATACTTAACTAACCTATCCTTACATATACTAACCTATAATTACCTAACATATTCTAACATAAACTAACCTATCATATGATGTATACTAAAGTAACCTATACTAACTTAACATAACAGTTTAGAACCAAGCAGATAGTGTCCCAATGAAATTGATAGAAAACAGACAACTAAACATAATTAAATGTATATATTATAAACTAATTATAAGAAAAAAGAATGACTTACTTTATATTTATCCTCAACCATATTAGTAACAACAGCTCTGCAAATATAGTTATCCTCCAAGCTCCTTGCAAGACAAACATAGCCAGGCAAAATATTCTCCTCAATGGGCATCAATGGCAACTTGTTGAGCTCAACCATGAGCTCCTGCAGCTCATGCTCCTTGTTCTGCAGCTGAATGGAGAACAAACACGGTCCTTCGGTGACGTACGAAACATACACGGTATGCTCAGATCCGACTTTCAGCGGCAGCGACTTGTAGGTGAGGAAGCTGAGCTGATTGCCGGTCGTCGGCGACGTGGGCGCCAGCTGCTGCGGCGGATGCATCTGCATCGGCGGGCTGCGTTGCTGCTGCGTCATAAGCATCGCGGGCGGCGATTGTGACATTGCCACAAACGGATTTGGCGGCGGCTTGACGAAGCTCTGCAACATCATGCACTGCTTGTTAAGATCCACCGGTATCGCGAGCTGCCGCTCGATGAACGAGCGCGTGATGTCCAGGCCGCCGGCCGTCAGCACCAGCAGGCTGTACGGCCCCACCTGCCCGACGTACTGAAACTCAAAGTCCAGATAGCGGATCTCGTTGGCGATGATCTCGAAGCCGGGATCGGGGAACGCCGTGCCGCACTGGACGCGCGCGAGCACGAAGTCCTTCGCCTGCGGCGGCAGCGAGATCACCGACGTCGGAAAGCTGTACATGCTGCGCACGGCCGCCACCTGCACAAGGTCGCGATTGCCGTAGTCGATGAAGAGCACCTCGAGCATGCCCTGCGCGCGCATCGCCACGCTGGTGATGTGCGCGCGATAGTAGGCGTCGTCCTTGAACTTGGCGCAGCAGAGCACGCCCGGCTGCAGCTGGTCGGCGGGCAACAGGCCGACGCCGGCGTCGAAGCGCGGCTTCATCTGCATGAGCGCCTCCTCGATGAACAGCGCCACGTTCTTGTCCTGCTGGCCCCATACTCGCACGAAGCACGACTCGCGCTCGATGTACGTGATATAGATCGACATCACGGCGGCGTGTTTAGTTTAATAATTACCACAGCATTTCCCGGATAAACCACATTCGGCCAAACGACGTCTCAAGTAGGTCGCAGGAAGGCAGCTCACGTAACAATCGGGTGCGTGTGCGTCGTGATATAAATCTGGCGTGTGCACTATCTGCAGGTGAGCGTGTGTGTGTTACGTGGAAGCTGCAGTTTTTTGTAGTTACAGGTTACAGGTCACTTTAGGTTGGGTTGAGGTTGCGCGTGCAGTTGGCGGTGTGTGTGGACAATGTTGTGCAGGACGCCGACGCGTGTTTGCGCAGCGCATGCGTGCTGCGCTCGTGTGCATTCGTGAAAGCCCAGAATAGCCGAGAATTTCCGAAAGTTGACGAAAGCACTACAAAGATGTGAGCGATGAGAGATCGAGCGAAGAATAAAGTAGGCCATAATTCTCCAAATCATAAAAAAGCATCTAAAGAATTATTAAGATAATTACCTCTCACTTATCACGTCCCAACTTCCGAATGACAAAACGTTGAATCAGTAAATATTCTAATATATTCACTTTATTCCAGCTTCTCCCAAGCCTATGAATTGAAATAAGCTTAGTAAGCTCGAAATTCGAGGCAGTTAACGAGAGAACAATCTTCTCTTTTCACTGTTGTTGCCTCTGGTGTCGGAGTCGGATTGCGTTATGCCGTTAGATGTGTTAGATTTCCTGCTGATGTGTGATGCGCTGACGGATAACAAGCAGAACCAACCGCAGGTTACATTGATTGATGACTGACAAGACCAACCTGCAAAACGCGCGAAATTTAAACAATTCTTTTAAAGAACCCAAAATAACCCATCTTAAAATACTAAAATTTATACAAACTACATATCTACTTATTTAAAATATGTCTAGGTAAAGTTTTGTCTCACTAAATTTAACCATTGTTGCATTATTTTCAAGACAAATAAAATTTACATAAAGTTGTGAAATACAACCTTGGACCTAAATTGTGCGAGGCTTCGAGGTTTTTCAAGTTCAATGAGATATTTGTTTGATTTTGGTTGTGTATATATATATATATTATATTTACACAGTAGATTAGTGCGTCTGGAATATTGTGCTTATTGCCCTATCAGTTGCAAGTTAGATTAGAGTGGTACAACGTGGAGTTGTAAGTATAAATATTGCATTCGTGCTTGGCAAATATTGTATTTCGCTTGCAATTAGTTTTTTTGTCGATTATTTGGTTAAGTCACATATTTCAGAATTATTGATAAGGCTTTGGGCTTTACAATGCTTGTAGTTTTACTTACTCGGGTTTTTACAGCCTGTAAGCTGTAGTAATTGCTTTTTTTTGGGAGTGTCCCACAACCGTGTTGTTTAAGTGTGTATTGGGTTACATACAATAAACAGTATTTTCTTTTCTTTTTTTTCTTTTTAGGAAACGATTCATGCATTTTAAGATAAGTAGTTTTTAATTTGTTTGTTTATGATTTGTTTATGATGTTTATGATTTTTAGAAATTTGAACTCTTTTTGTTCTATGTCGCCTGTAAAGTTAGCTCTTTATTCAACTTTATTTATTATTTATGCTTTCCCATTACTAACATTCGTATCTCTTCAGTCTTATTCTAAGTATATGTTAAAACATTTCCTTTCACATTTGAAACTTAAGGTGAATGACCCCTTTTTGTACAAAACATTTCCTGGTCAATTATAACTGCATGTATCTAAATTATAAGCTTTGTTTATATGTATTTTTATATTATTTGTAATGCTTGGGGATTTAGTTTAATTTACTCGGGTTCTTATTGTCTCTTAGGTGCGATAATTTCTATTTTTTCGAGTGTGCCACAACTGGGTTGTTTTAGTGTATGTTGGGTTACATACAATAAATAGCTATTTCTTATTTTTGTCTTCTTATGAATTGATTGATTTATGTATCTGAAGATAAGCAATTTTTGTTTGTTTTGCATTAAATTGTTAAACACGTGTATATTTATAATTCTAATTCAATACTTTATTCTTGTATCGTTTTATTTATACTTATATTTGTATTCAATTGGATTTATCTAATGTTTCATTTGATTTCTCTTCAGAAATTAGTGCTTTTTTGTTATATTATGTCTAAAATTTGGAGCACTCAGCCTTTCTATAAACTAAAGGCAAGTCCACATCTACATATGTGTAGATGAATGGTTAATCTTAAACCTAATTAAATTATTCAGTCAATATTTCTATCTTTCTTCAATCTTCTAAATACAAATTAACAATTTTTTTTTCTTAGAACCGGAAAATTGAAAATTTTTAACACACGTAAAGATTTAATTCTTTTTGTGACAAAAATTTTGCATTTTTTCGCATGAATTGATGCTGAATTACAAATCCTGAATTTCCCAAAAATAAATAAAATTTTTCAGATTTTTCCGTATTTTTCTGAGTTTCTACTTAGAAATTTTGAATTCAATTTTGAACAATAATACACAACATTCCATTCTAAAAAACATTGTTTTCAATTATTTTTAATTTTCCAACATTTTCTAAAGATTTTCCCAACGAAAGACGTTGTAATGATCTTTCTCTGGTCAATAATAAAGAAATCATTTTATATATTTTGTTTTAAAAAACTATTCCGGAACAATAACACACAAACCCTATTTAAAATTTTTTTTTTTCTATTTTTTTTTTTAATTTTTCGACTTTTTCGAAAGATTTCCATTAATGAAAATGTTGCCATGACCTTCCATTTGTCAATACTAATGTGTGTTCCAAATTTGGTAGAAATCGGTATAGCGGTGTAGATTTGTATATAACACCAACAAACATTTTACGGGAATTATATATAAGAACATTAATAATAATATTAATGTTTTAGTAAACGCAAGAATGTTACCATCGACATATGTAAAAGGATTCCACATTGAAGAAGACATCAAAAAGATGAAATATCAACCATTTGGTAAAACCGGCATGCTTGTATCACGTTTAGGTCAAGGATGTGGTGGATTTTCCGATTTCTTCGGGTATTGCACTTCCAATTTTTATTACAATTAGAAATTGACTAATTTAAAAATATTTGCAATTGAACCTTGCATTACAGGGACTTTACCTTGCAACAATGTAAAGATACAATTCTACAAGGACTAAAAGCTGGTATAAATTATATCGACACAGCTCCTTGGTATGGTCATGGAGTTTCTGAGACAATATTAGGAAAAGTAATACATAAACAAATCCATATACAACTTGTTTTGGAAACCAAATCTTGTTTTGAAATTGGTATATTTTTATACATAATGTACTTTTTTAGTGTTTAGAAGGAATCCCAAGAGAAGCTTACTACATTGCAACAAAAGTTGGTCGCTACGAAAAGGACCCGAAGAAAAGGTTTGATTTCTCAGCCGAGAAAACTCGACAAAGTCTGGAAAAAAGTTTGAAACTTCTCAAACTTGACTACATTGATGTTATACAAGTGAATTTTTCACATTACAACACAAAAAATTAACTAATTTAAGAATTCTTAGATACATGATATTGAATTTGCTTCATCTATTGATTATCTTATCAACGAAACACTGCCCGTACTTCTTGAAGCAAAGAAACAAGGAAAAGTTAGATTTATCGGAGTTACCGGTTACCCTGTGAATAAACTTGCAGAATTTGCAAGAAGAAACCAGGAAATTGATATGGTTTTGAGTTATTCTCGATTGACACTAATTGACCAAGAGTTGCTTAAGTTTAAGGACGATTTCAAGGTATTTAAAATAAAAATAGATATTTTTATTGCTTAAAAAAATTAATTTTGTAAGTTTAGGAATTAGGTGTTGTTAATGCAGCTGTAATTGGAATGGGTTTGTTATCACCTGCAGGACCTCAACGATGGCATCCTGCACATTCTGAGATTAAGGAAGCTTGCAAGAATGCGTTGGAATATTGCAAGGTAATTTTCTTAACTTAATTATTTTATTTTTCTAATGGTCTTTTTCTATATTGTAGAAAAATGATGTGGATATAGCAAAGTTAGCTTTAGACTTTGCATTCAACAACTATGGTGACATTGTGGTGAATGGTATGAATAATCCGGATTTATTGAAAGCAAGTTTGAATGTGGCTTTGAATGGATTGACCCCGAAAGAGATACACATTCAGTCCGAGATTAAACAAATGTATATTAATCTATTTCGATTGATCTGTTTATAATATTATTTTTGTTACAGGTATTTCGAACCATTGTCAACAACCAATTGGGAAAATGTTGAGCTTATGGCTTTTCAAAAGTTATTGGACTAATTATTCGACGTTATATAAAATAACAGATAATTAATTTTGATTTTGATGAATACAGTAACTGATATATTTGATAATTATAATAATTGAAATGTACTTTTACTATTATTTATTTTTCATATTTTCCAGACTAGTTTCAAAGCAATTATAGCTCCGTCTTCAGTGGAAAAACGTCAAGTCAGGTACATATAAGT
>JAODGA020001677.1:0-13059 GCA_027574885.2 Drusilla canaliculata | reverse complement strand
TTTTGGGAAAAATAGAGTTATAAAAATTGCTAGTACAAGTTTAGCAATGGTGTACAGGTCAAAAAACACAAACCTAGTGCTTCCGAATCGCTTGAGAGCTTTCATTTGCTTATAATTGTTACACATTCACGTTAATATCAAAAATTATCAAAATATTATTAATATCACAATTGCATTGAAAAGGTGAAGTATTTACACTCAATCAGTTAAAAAAAATTGCAATAGACGTTACAATGAAATTAACAAAACATAAAATGACAACAACATCTACTTACTTCTATCAAAACATATATAAAAATATAAAACATATTCATATGTAGGTATACAAATTACGGTTAAATACACGAAAAAACCAAACGTAAAAAATTTACGTAAAATTACGTAGAAAAACGTAAAAACATATGTGGATGCGTGCGTACATCTATATAGTTACATTTAGTTTTAATAATAAGACATCGAAGAACAACACTTAGACATTTTTGTTCGCATAAAATATTTTTTTATAATTTATAATAGAATAGCATAAGTCATTTTATATCCGAAATTCACAATACGAACACTCGCACTCTAGACGGCTTTGAAAATGTTTAAATAATTTGTCTGTATGTATAATTAAGTCTATGCCCCTCCTATCGCGTTTAATTTACAAGGAATCCAAGTTTCAAAATGTGCACAAACTGTTTGGAAACACCAAAAATAGACAACACGGTTGTCTATTGTTTAAGGATACATAGACATAATCGAAAAGATGAGACATATCAAAATGTGTAGATAATAATTGAGATTATATATTAAGTTATATATTAAGTAAAAAGTGAAAACAAATAAAAAGTATATATATTTATATCGTATTAATAAACCATCTGAGATTATTTGAGAAAAATTATACGTTTCAGTCCATTACGTTCCAACTACAACATGTAAATTGCATAACATTTCATTAACCGCTTAGTATCTCTTCAAACTCTCATAACTCTCTGTAACAGCACAACAATATCACTTTGCATTGCATCTCGCATTATGGTCACTGCAAACAATCTCCATCTTCCCTCTACAACTACCTACGTGTTTAGTACTCATTATAAATAAAGAAAACAAAGAAAATCAAATGAATCGATTGTTGAAACATACAGAAACGCCTTTGTCGCAATAATAGCATCGAATTGCATACAATTAACTCTGGGCAAAAATATATACTCTCTTCATTTGACTTCATTTTACATTCATCTGTATTTTTAATTATTATTCATCTTGGTAATAAATATATTATTATCATAGTAATTTCCCTTAGAGTGTAATCTCATTGCGCTGAAGCGAGTGGCTGCGCATGCAACTTGTGTCATCATCGCTCAGTTTTAAACTTCTAACACGTTAATTTGAAAGTTTTATCTCAATGTTAAATCTTGCTTATGTATATCAATTTGTTAAATAGTAGGAACATGAATCCATAAATATATCTGTTTAAAATATGTACATGTTTAATAATTGTAGATTTTAAATTGGATCGAATCGGATGCAAAGTACATTCAACGACTTTGTTGCTTCTTTTTTGTTTGTTAGTTCTTGGATGGATGATCCCTTAAGTTGCTTATGGTTAACTTGTTAATGGAAATCGGATAGTTTGACGGAGAGAATAATTTCAACAACGATTTTTTTCACTTGACAGATCGATACATCTAGGTACCGAAAGTTAATAATTGGACAATTTCGTGTTTGACTTGAACTTTCTGGAAGGAATTCATGTTATTCTCAGGGAATTTGCTTTGGACTGCCTCGGACATGTCTGTAACGTGTGTTGTGTACGTGTTGCGCCGCTGTGTTCATCAATGTGTATCACTAAAAAGGCACGTCATATGAAGAATTATATCAAAAACTATGCGCATATCGTTCCAATAAAACCAATCGCGTCTTGTCCGCATATTATTTATACCTATTTCTAGTATGCTTAATTCTAGCACTTGTAGTACTCGTAAAACAAATAAAAATACAAACTGTGTGATATTATTGCGTATCTCGACTACACTGGCAAAACCCCTTGACTTTGTTGACCTAATCAAACAAACTCAAAGGTTCACAGCGATTGCGCGTGCAATCACAAAAGAAAAATCAACAATACGAAATGTCCCTACCTTAAAATCAGTCTTTGTATGCCCCGTTTCAAATATATTCTCAAAAATATCACACTGCATTAATCTAAAACTAGCTCACCGATTGCAATACACTGACCTACGTTGTATCCCTAGCAAATCAGTCTCCTCACATCACTGCTCAGCACATTTGCCTGCTTTCTTCCAGTACCAAATATATCAGACCATGAAAAGTAAAACCTCACTGCTTACTTAACCCATACTAACCTATAATATCACACAGTAGAACCGAAACTTGCCCAAAACTGGGGACCAAGTGTGTCTAGTCTATTTAAAAACGTGTTAGTCGGTATTCGAACGGTCTACATCTAAACATCTATATAAGAATTTACCAAATTGCTCATCAAATTTCAGCCAAAATGTATTGAATTGACTTCCATCTACAAAAACGCAGCGGTTAGCGTCCGTTAATTTTGATTTTCAGTTGTTTTGAATTTAGTCAATTAAAAACTTTATTAAGAACTTAATATAAAATAATCTAAGACGTTTTGTATTTAAGTTAAAAGTGTTTGTTCTATGGCAATTATTGAGGTACATCTGATTGTTTGAGCCTTGCAGATAACTAAGACAAATCATTGTAGCCTTATTCTAAGTAAGATTTAAATGATTTTGTCTTAGTTATTTTAAAATTAACTATTGTATAAGTAAAATATATGCATCAGCATTTTGTAATAATCAGTTATGTCTCTGTCTGTTAAGAACTATTTCAACGGCTGTATAATTTGTTGTAAAAATCAACAATAACAAATTTATTGGGTTCATCAGTTGAACTATTGTTTGGTTATCCTGTTTAAGAGTTGTTTAAAAACTGTTGATATTCTGTACATAAATATTCTGTATAAAAAATAATTCAATCCTATATGTATATTCCTATTTGATAACTTACAGTAAGTAATTGTTGGTTAAAATGTACTGCAAATAAAAAATCAGGCAGCAGAGCTATGTCGATGTTTCGGTAAATGAAAAAAATTATCGGCGTTTGGCACGGATAATTGATACAAAAAATAATATGTTTTATCGACTGCGTTAATGCTTCGGACGCTTGTTAATTCTTCTTTTTTGCGTTTAGTTATCATTCGCTCAAAAAGGCATCAAATACATTTACACATATTAAATATTAGTTGAACGCAAATTTTCGACGAATATTGTTGACGACTCGTTGTAGGTACATATCACATGCCTCGTTTTTTGTTTCATTGCATTTTTGCATAGAATTTGTATGCGTTTCAGTTTTATTTATACGGTTTTTTCTCACGAGTGTGACTGTGACTAGCAGGAACCACCTTGTCTTTTAAACTTGAAAATCTGCACATTAAGTGCTCGATTTTGAAATTCCAGTTACGAATATACGCTATAATTGTATTGCTTGGTAACTCACTTAGAAATATCTGCTTTACTGATCAATAAAAGTGCGCAAATATATTACCATTAAACTGTAAATAATGATAAGTTATCTATTAAAAATGTTTAAAAATTAAAGTTTCAATTACTTCAAAAGTCTTGCTTGGAGATTCAAAAAAGTAATACAGATATTTGATTCTGTGTTTCACTATAAGTTTTTGATGTGATTCATTTTGCTTTTATCCATGGTTTGTCGTATTTACTTTTAATAATCACAGCCGAAATTAGTTATTAATTGCGTGAAAATTTCCGAAGTCATTAACCAATTTTGTAAAAATTTCAATTGTAATGAATACATTATCCAATCGTAAGTTTATAATATTAATTCGAAAAAGGACGGAAAAAAGTAGAATTTATACTCAACATACAAACCGTCCTCCGGTAAAGAATTGTAGTTGTTACAAATTGCTTCGTTAGCCAATTTTCGACGGAGTCCTAATCGCACGAAATCGCATCAGATGAACTTCTTCTTTCGGGGCCCTTTACACATTTAAAGGGCCCTATATCAGCGAGGCGTGTTGATGTGCGTAGTCAGATGCTTGGAGAGGTAATCAGCTCGAGCAAAGCATTTGCCGCACATGTCGCAATGGTAGGGTCGTTCCCCAGTGTGGATGCGAAGATGACGCGTCAAATCCGACTTGCCGCCAAAGGCGCGGCCGCAGAAGAGGCACACAAAGGGTCGCTCCCCGGTGTGCTTCCTCACGTGCAGCTTCAGATTCTCCTTAGACCGAACACACTTACCGCAAAACGGGCATGCAAACCGTCGCTCGCGTTGGCGCTCTGCTGCATCTGCTCGAAGAAAGCTGAGAATGGAGGCCTCCTGAGCGGAGCGAAAAGCATCCGAGGAGCTTGCTGGCATTGCCGACAACGAGAAGGAGTCGATAGTATCGTCCTGTTCAGCTTCACCCTCCGCCTCCGCTTCGTTTTCAGCTGTTCGATCAAGTTCTGAGGGTTCTGCCACCTCATCAGACATCGATTCCTGCTTAATTTGCACCTGAACTTCAACCTCGTGGGAAGCCTCCTGATCCTCTATAGGTAGAGTTTCGTTGGATGACGATACTTGGTCGCTACTGTTTTCTACCATTGGCGGTAGTATATCTCGAATAACGGCTCCATCAAGCGCCGAAGTGCGCTCCCGGTGAGAGGTTTCCCGATCCCGATCACGCTCCAAACTACCAAGCGCCTCCGAACTCTTGCCATGGAGACGCTCTAGCGCATGGTTGAGTCGATGCTTCTTGAACGACTTCAAGTAACGAAATTGCATGCCACACACATCGCATGAGAAGAGTTTATCGGCGGGGAGTCGTGCACGGTGATTTTGCTCACGATGCTTAACGTACGCAGAGCGGTATCGATAGCTCTGACCACATTGCTCGCAAACGAACGGTTTGTCGATCGACGTGATGGAGCCAATATGTTGCAGAGCAGTGTGCTGTTCAAGGAGCCAGATAGATGGGAACGCCGCCATGCAGGCAGTACAACGGTACATTTCTTCGCCAATGAGTGCAGGATGCATCAGTCCAACCTCCAAGAGTGAAGTTGCAAGGGAAGCATAAGGCATGCCAAAGGGTGTCGAAGATCTCGACGAGTGAGCCGACGGAGGGCGTTCTAAACACGGCGAACTGTAGCATCTTTCGACGTCCACCACAGTCATCTGGAAGCATAAATTACCCATGCATAAAGTTAAGCACTACTAATAAATACAAATACATTAATTATCAATAAAGTCCAATAAAATGTAAATTTTTGCATCGGGTTTTATTTGTCAAAATCTTATTTTTATACAACTATGATATGCATTTTGTTGAAAAACAATAAGCATAAAGTTCTGCAGACAGTTTCCGTTCACATCGAAATCGAAGAGAGAGAAACAAAAGATTTACTTATAATGGCAAACAATAAATACATATTTAGAAAAAACAAGAAAACAGTACATCTGTATCAGTCCATCTGACCGCTAATCAACTCTTGATACATAACCATACTCTATAAACATATAACAGCGTCATTTCGAAACTTAAACATTATTGGGAACGAAAATGTACAGCACCGTGCCAGTGAAGTGAATCTTAATTACGCTTGTCTTCCAATTACAGCATCAACTAAGAATATATATTCGCGACAAAGTTGAAAGGGTTTCATCATTATACATGCGTGTTTAAAGTTGCATATTCATGGTGGGTGAATAAGAACATAACATTTTTCGTACTGTCACTTCGAGGGTAACTATGCGTGTGTCATTCCAAACATTGTTCACTTATAATAGGAATGCTAAACTGATCCGTCTATTTCCATTTTCATCTCGTTTGTACAGTATTTCTGTATCGGAAGCTGCTACAAAATTATCTACGTATAATATTGAACTAAGATCCGCACGTTTGTATCCGTATAGCCTTAAACTAAATCTGTTTAATCAGCTTGTGTTATGCTCAGTGTGTCCATACTTATCAGTTACCTTTATTTGTTTATTATTATATTTATATTGCTATCGTTTACTTTTTGTTTCTTTTTTCTGTAAATGCTGTTTGTCAAATCTGTGTCAATTGTTAAATTATTGTGAAATAATACGATTGAATGGTTGATTGAATTAAGTTAATTCACAGGAACTATTGATATTTTCATATTTTCAAACATATTCATGTTTATTGATTCTTCACGAAAAGAAATGAGTAGGTTGAGCTTGTATTACAGGATGACTTGACTTGTTAAAAACATGGATAAAATCTAAAGTAATGAGATTCTTTATTCTTTTCATTCAAATATAAAATAATAACAAAAGAAACGTATACTGTGTATGCAACTGGCATTAAAAAACAGAATTTTTAAATTTAATCCGATATTTAACTTTGTGTTGTTACATTCATGGGATTCTTGTTATTAAACTACAGGAACATTGGAGTTAAAACCTAGCTATCAATAAAGTAATCAGCAATCAATGATGATCAGTTGGTGAGTGTTGCAAGTCGTCCTTATCAAGAAGTTGTAACATCTGCGCGATGGAGCAACAAATAAAAATGCGCGTTTTTTAGTTTGTTTGTTTCTCGTCGTCAAAATCGGTAGTTGGCACTCAATCATATCGTAAATAATGGATCATTAATCGATCATTAAGAACGTAATTAATTGTGGCGTGTGTGTGCTGCGCCTGTAAAACACATTTCCGCGTGCAAAACGCGTTCTGCAGTGTTATGCTGCGGCATATCTATAAAAATGACCGGTTTTTCTTGTTTGCTAATTGCATTATGCATCATACGTTCCCAGCTCTATAGGTCAGATCGAATCAAAGCGGAGAACAAAACCGTTCGTTTGTTCGTTCGCAACGGTGATTGAAATGCGTCGTGTGCGCGCCCTGCCAATTGGCGATCGGTATTGCAAGAAGGATGTAAATGTCGTCGGTATATCAAAAGCGATATCACTGAATCGAGGCAGATAATTTACATACGTGTTTCTATTATTGTATTATTGTTACCCGATTTGAGTTCGGGGAGTTCTATTGTGAGTTGCAAGTAGAAAGACTAGTCAGTATCAGAGCGGCACTAAATATATTTCATCGGTATACTATTATCACGTTGAGATCTGTCTGAGGGCACCACAGCTTATCAATACTGTACTATTATTCAAGTGTGTGTGTATGTATGTGTATGTGAGCAAATTGGTTTTACTTATTGTTTCTCTCCATCATCAGCACACACGCACACGACATATTCCAACTCACGCCGTGCAAGAGACATTATTGATACTTGATTCTCTTTTTCTACAAGATACTCTATTAAAACATGATTTCTATTGATGATATTGGAAGTGAGTGGCCCTGAGCTACCATGTTTGTAATCTACTCAATAGCATTTTGCAACAATAAAACTCAATTAATAACTTATACTCATATCGAGTTATATAATTCGCAATTACATCATATTCTTGCAAACGCCATTCTGATTGATTGCGGTGTCTAAAAAAGCAATGTTTATGTTTCATGTGATACGTCAACGTATGATGCGTCAATAGTGATATCTTCGCTAGTAATCAACTCCAGTAATCATTCAAGAAATTAACAAATCTTCAGTTTATTTAAACACAATTCGTTTTTGGTTTTGTTTCTCTTAGAACACGAGTCATCTTCGGTTCTTTGGCACAAGAAACAATTTTTTAATAAAATCAATTTTGAGCAGGAAACAATTTCGAACATTTATAAAATTTTACGTGTAATTTTACACAATTTCCCAATTATCCTTTTTTAAAGAATAGGATACGCGTTTTCATCACAGACTATCGCAGATTACATCTACAATGCATAGATTTAGTTAATCATGTATTTAACAATTTTAATAACTATCGTTACTACGAATGCCAATTGTTTCTCGTTTATGACTAACCCTTTAATTCGTATAAAATTTAACAAATAGTAAATAGCCAATTGGTTTTTCAGAAAGGCAGGTTTCTCAGTCAATGTTACAGCACATTTTTTATAAAATCGTTTTTCGACTTATAATCCGTCTTCTATTAATAATATGGCCAATTTTAATTTTATTTAACATATCAAAGGATTTCAATATTCACAATTTCACTGCCTTTTGAAAACGCAGATAGTAATTTAGTCTGTGACCATTTCGTAAAATTGTATAATTTGTAGCCAATTTGTGCACTAATTAATAAGGTTTTCTTGTAATGATGACTCGACTTGTGTTATCATTCCCATTCAAATTTACTTCCGATTATAGAACAGTTTATAATATCCATACTTATGTGTTCTTTTTTTGTGTCTTGTAAAACAGACTTGTTCCTCAAATTATAAGTCTTATCGAGAGGCACTCCGGTTGCTGCATTTAATATTCAATAATTAATTTTTCTCATACTTTGTCTCATACATACAGAGATTTAGAGCTATGCGCTTCCAATTTGATGAATTTACAAAACGAAACAAAAGAGGCTACCATTCCACACATTTCGCTTGATCTATGTGAGTCTACACCGCCGAATGAACATTTTCATGCTTATCATCGACCGTAATTAGATTTTACACTATATACAACGCGTAGCAAATCATCGCATATTCAACACTTGTGATTTGCAAATGATGTTCAAATAATTTCTGTCTCTACTAGGTTGCACCGTCTTAGATGTAATCCTCGAAAATTGTCAAGCTGTACCCTATTGGTTTTTGCATTAATATTTTTGCCTCCATCTTCACATATGTTTTAATAGTTGTATATAATATATAATATAATAATATATTCTCTCTATTAAAAATATTATAAATATACTCTCTCACGTATATATTAAGTATAGGAAACAAAAAGTATAGTTGTAGAATATATAATTCTTATACGACTACCGTGTTGGTGGTTTTGGTGTGTGAATGTATGTATGTTTTGCATCTTATTCATATCATATACACTTTTAAAGATATCTTTTATATGTATCAGTTTTAGTCCTGTTTTTATATTATTGCTTTTACCGATTTCATTCAACCAAAAACTAACTGGTTTTAATTAAAAAATGTTGAAGTGTATATGATTGAAAATCCCACTTTTTGAAGCAATTTCGGATTTCTATTATCCCGACGGATAATAGGCGGATGTGTAACGTGTTTATTACAAGTTTCTATGGTGCTGATCATGGATATTATCATTAATATATATCACTAGCGCTTAATAGTAAATAATTATTCCTCTTAATATGTAGTAATATGTATATGTTTGTTTTTTATCCGTATCGGGTTTGGAGAATGATTTATGCGCCGTGTGATTTTATACTATTCTTATTTTGCTTGCTAGATTTGCAGTGATTTCATTGTGATAAATTCATATATATATTTATGTGTTATATAATATTCTAGATACGCTTGCGATTTGGTTGTATTATAAACTTCATGTAACAACATTATATCCTCTCGTCCGCGGAATTATAATTATTTATTGCTATAACTTGCTTTGTTGTGTGGGATTTATTTGTAACTTTTGCGTTTTTTTATTCCTTCTTTTTGGTGCAAAACTTGAGGTTTTCGAGTAAGAACTGAACAACTACACTGTGATCGTAGATAGAAGTACAATTAGAGATAAAAGAAACAATAAAACGAAGGTTTAGTAAACGGTTTTTCTTCATTTCTAATTATAGACATATAAACACAAAAACTTAAGAAAAAATAAACATTAACAGAAACAAGAACGAGAACAAGAAAAGAATGAATTCGTCGAATAACACGTGCCTTCCTGCGGTGAGTAATACTGCCTGATTGCATATTATACAATTATCAAAATCCGCTTATAATTAAAGAGATTCGCTAAAACCGACGCTGGAATGCAAATTGTGAGAAGAGTTGTATATTTTAGCTGGTTCTGGTACCCCCTTCCCCCCTACTCCAGCCGCAAAAAAAAGCAATAGTCTTCTTTTCTCCGTCCCCTTCTACTAAATTTGAGAAGTAGTGACAATTGCCTTTAGAGGAAACTGTAGTGGTGGGGGGAGGTGCCAGAACCAGAAGAAATATACTACCTACAGAGTTAACGACATTAAATAGTAAGTTGCAGCTATTGAGTGATTCGTGTCGGAGTTTTTGGTGGTTTTGAGAGTGTTGTACATAGTGCACTTATTTAGCAACGCCTCTAGCCGAAAGTCTAACCAAATCAATCACAGCGGCAGGACTTGATCACAGCTGCCCAACGAAAAACGACCCACACCACGTCGCCTAGGATCACAAATTTCAACATTCGCTCTACCCCCCACAGCCAATCAATCACCCACCACATCACATCACATCATTCCAGCTTGCATTCGAAATAATAATAAAAACACACACTGCCTTCAAAACATCCACTGCATTATCAACTATCAATTAGTACTAATCATTAATGTTTATAATATTCAATAAGTTAATTAAGGTTCTATCACAGCTCTTACAAATGTTTCTCTTAAATATTTGTGTTTTGCGTCATCATAACTCCTGCGACGTTACTCTATAACATTTCTACTTATTTCTTCCTTACTTAGCGCTTGCCTCGGATTGTGAAGGAGTGTAAGAGGTTGGTATGTGTACGGTGTGTTTGCCTACTGATTAAATATGCTTATTAGCAGCGTTTGTGATTGTGTTCCAGTGGTGTCTGTGTGTTGAGATTATCAGAGATTATTAGCAAACTCGAAAGAAAGCTGATCGAGTTTGGCGTATTGCCTCCGCCTGTGTCTATGTTATTGTAGCACGTTTATTTATTCATAGCTGCTGCAAATATGTGATTGCTAACGCAATTTACACCTACGTTTGTTGTCTAGGAAATCATCGAGACTTAAGAGGAGACAAAGAGCAACTTTTTCCTTTGAGTGCCGAGGATTTTCTTAGTTATTGGTTGATTTATCGGATTCTCATCGAGTAAATACTATAAAAATGTTATTGTTGTATTGCAGTGGAACAAAATTAACCGGTGTATAATTAGCTAGTAGTTTACACAAAGCTCTCAAAACTAGGTTGTTTTAAAATGAAATATCATTTAATGTCAACGTGTGTTTGTCTTGCCGTGCGTTCCCTCGAATTGCGAATTTGATAACGAAAACGCATCACTACCGCATTCACCATTGTTTCATATAGAATATATAATAACATTATATGTATATTATCATCACGATCATCAGTCTAAGGAACTATAAATGTGTTGTATAATTAAATATCTTCTCACCGACGGGGGCCATCGTCGCCCGTCGTTTAGCCCCACAATTAGATTGTGGGCGCGCATTATGTACAAATAGCATTTCTGTAGTAAGTCATATTTATTACTAGTCAATTGGGGATTGAATCGGGTCACCGCCACAGTGTAAATCTGCTCCATTGGCTCTAGGGTTTGTTGCACCGTCCGCACCAATGTCCGTCGATTTGGTTTGAGTTTCACTCTGAGTGAGAAAATGAGAGAGACAGAGGGAGAGAGAGATGAGTTCAATCACTGCCTAAGCCACCAGAAGAGATCTGCGGGGCGGTGGAGGGCGTTATGCTAGTGCGGGCTCTCCTCCTCGGTATCCAGCGGGCTAGGGGAGAGAAATTTGCGCACGTACTTCGGATAGTGCGTCTTCTCATGCGCCTTGAGAATCGTCGACCGCGAGAATGTCTTGCCACAGAGCGTGCAACGAAAGGGCCGCTCGCCAGTGTGCACCCGGCAGTGGTCCTTCATGTGGTGGCGCAGCTTGAACGCCTTGCCGCAGAATTCGCACTTGAATGGTCTGTCGCCTGTGTGCACCGGAAGGTGGCTGATAAGCGACGACACGTCCGGAAAAGATTTGCCGCAGAACTTGCACAACACCACGCCCGGCCCGTCGGCGGCGAGCTCCAGGTCCATGGGCGTCGGATGCCGGCCGTCCGCCAGAGCACCCAGCACGTCGGGCGGCTCGTGGGGCAGGTCGAGCGTCGGTCGCGGAAAGTCCATCAGCGGCGGCTCGGCGAGCATCGGACAGTGGGCCAGCTGCGGATCGTCGCGGCGATACTTGAGGCTCTCCAGCGAGTGCGAGAGAATGTGGCGGGTGAGCTTACTCTGGTGCTGGAACGTCGTTCCGCAGTACATGCAGGAATAGAGACGCGGTGAGCCGGCCGCCTCCCTGCCATCCAGATCCTGCAACCAAACAACAACGTCATCAACTTCTTGTGCATTTTTTTGCTGCGCTTACTTTCTGACTAACTGTTCTGTTCTCAAAAATAGGGTTTTCGAGTTTTTTGTGCCCTCTGCGCTACTACCCTGTAACACTACAAGAAGTTGACGCTCATTTGTTTGGCTGGAGAAAAAGGATGTCTGCAGGTAGTGCTGCGCCCTAGTGACTGACAACGCCTGTATTGCACGTGGCACCGACCAACGCGTTTTCGTGGGGAAACATTTTTGGACGTAACTAAGGTCGAAAAATAAACATCCTAAGCCAAAATATGATTGTCAACTTCTTGACAGCGCGAATATGTTCACTGACGCTTTCTCAGTTTTAGTTAATAGCAATTATCAACCAATCAACCGCCGAAAATCAAACAACAGTTCGCAACACCGAATAACGAGTGCTTACAAAAGTAATCTTGGAGTATAGTCACTAGAGCTGGAAATCCCTTTTAATTGCAAATAAACGTGTTTGCTATGTTTGTACCGTCTTGTAACGAATGATTCAATTTGCAATAAATTCTATGTGGACGAGGTGTAACATTAATCATTCCCTATCTTCGCAAACGCTTGTATAGGAAACATACAATATTTTACATGCCCAATTAAGTAAGATCCTGATAACTCTCAATTTTAATGTTTTCAAATGAGCTAAATTTCAAAGTAGTTCTAAATTATTTGTAAATAATTGAAGTACATACCGGATCTAGGGAATGTCTTGGATAGTCTGATGAACTTTCGCCGGTGCTCTTGTCGTCTGCCAGCCCTCCGCCTCCGCCACCACCTGTACTACCGCCACCCCAATCTATTTCCTTCTTCAGCGACTGGAACAAATTGAAAAAGTACTAATTATCGCATAACTTGTTTCCTTGGCTTTGCGTATTGAAGAAATAAATAGAAAAATA
>JAODGA020001600.1:0-12793 GCA_027574885.2 Drusilla canaliculata | reverse complement strand
TGCGAACCGAGCTAAAACTGAATGCTGCCCGGATTGACTATCTTGATTCTATAGCGATGGCAATCACTATTCAAGAGGGAATCAACTGGTTAGTAAAAGGCGATTGTAGATTGACGAGTTTTTTTTTTCAGGGATAGTTGAGCACGTGAGGATATCAAGCGTGAATTGTTTGCATTGCAGAGTTTTTTTTTTTCTCCGTATAAGTAGATACAGCTTACTGGTTTCGAAGCCCGGAAATACGCCTTTATGATTTTTGTTTGTGCACTGTTCAAACGTTTTTGCTGATTGGCATGGGAAACATTTAAAAATTAATTTTTGATTGTTCCAAAGTTTTGTTCTAACGAAATTTACGAGCATGGTACACCTACTGCCATTTTCACGCGTATTATTCGAGTTTATGTACTACTTTGTCAAATGGGTAATATGTGAATAATTATTTTGTATTACGGGTACCTGGTTAATTGCTATTTGGTTATTTATAAGCGAGTACCCGAAGAGGTCGAGCACTCGTAACCCGGGTACATCTCTATAATAATTTAAAAGGTACAATTCAACAGTTACTTATGCAGCTTGTTGTATCACGAGTGCGCAAGCGAGCAACTATGTGGAGCAAACCCGCACTTTGCCAATCCGTGTGCCGGCCTGCAATTGCACAAATTAACAGTTAGCTATGCGTGTGGCATCCACGACGCGATTTTTCCTCTTGCTTCATTTGCTCAGCGCGGTGCACTTTATTCTGCTGCTCACGTCGACGCGACGATGGCTGACATTCTATTGCTTCTTTAGCGCATTCCGCGCGACAGGACATGGAAAAAGTAAACTAAACCGAATCGTACGTCGTCTAAGCTAGTAGCTAGCTTAGCGTTACATTTTGTGCAATGGCGGACTTGGGCAATACGTACAGATAGCGCCTTGTCAAGAACCAATTAATTACGAGTTTGTCTTCGTGGCTGTACTCGAAATCGAAACGCAAACAGCGCCAGATAAAAACCGCACTGATGACGCACTTCCATGCACTTTAGATCGTGTCTTATCGCCCGCTGTGATAGCAGTGGAATGTCTTTTAGACTTCTTGACATAGATTTGATTTTTTTTTCATATATGGCGCTGATGATATTTAGGTCGAAGTTACATGTACATATGTAAGTCATTCAAGACTTTGTACTTAGCTCTGAATGAAATGTGACTTATTTGTGTATGGGTATTTTCACAGTAATCGTAGCACGTGATAAAAACATGTTATGTAAAGTATGGGAATTCCATGTGTTATGGAATCATCTAGGAAAATTAGATTATGCTAGTTTGGATTTCATAATTTTTCATTTGTAATTATATATGGAATTTCCCATACTTTCTCTTGTGTCTAGTTTTTTAAGGTTTGAATTTAAAGGTGATTCTTTCGAGAATTGTCTATGGCGAATTTTAATTGTCAGCACGATACGATTGTCGAGATTTTGCGCGTGATTTGCGCTGTTCAATAATTCAAATGTAAAAGACGGATTTCACTTTGCAAGCAACCGGATCTGCGCGTTTTCTTTTCGTTCATTTTCTATTGATACGCCGCGGCATATCGTATCTGTCTATCCACTTTTCTCTCGCCCGCGAAGTTTTCGTACATTTAGAGCGGATGGCCTGGTATCACTCACCAGCGGATTGTTACGTCAAAAGCGCCAATTAAATTTAACTCGGGCGTATCATAAACAGATATTTGCTGACGGTCTAGTTCCTCGTTCATAATAGCTTTTTTTTTCATTTGGTGAATGAAACGAATACGTTTTTTATAAACAATATTTATATTTCGAATGATAAATTACGATATTTTTGGAATGTTATACATTGATGAGCACGACTCATTCGGCTTAATCATGATTGGGTAAATCACTATAGAAAGTTTAAACATTGTTTATTAGTTTATTTACCAAGTTATTTTACTTTAATTGGACTCAGTACATTAAGAAATACTTTTATTGTTGCTTTTAGGTGAGAACTTATGATATTTTGTATTTACTGTATGCTGGGTTGCCTAATTTTAAGTTTTTGCATGTGTACTTTGGGATATTGCAGTCCGGCTCGTAGAAACTTTGGTTGTATTTAGTAACTATTAATAGACTATTTATAACTTGGATGTGGGATGCTGTTGCCTCGTGCTGCTAATCCTGTGCGCCACAGAACGGATTATGATAAGGCGATAAACGTGTCGTGTCCCGAAACTAACGGAAAGTGAAGTTTGAATGCGGAACACCCGAGTATGATAACTTACGCCGCGCCGTACAGTACATAATAATGAATGAAATATTTATCAGTGTGCACTCTCACTCCATTCAACGCCATCGCAACGTTTTTCGTAATTACTAGTAGCGGTATTTACTTTAGCATATCAAGAATTCTGCCAGAATATGAAAAATCGTTGTATCCAACATTGTGTTGTGAAGTGGAGAATAGAATGGAAAATTATGAAGTAAAGGCAGTGAACCACGAGATTAATGAAACATACCAGCATCTCCAGCCAAGTATTCCAAACATGAATACATTTCATAATGAATATCTGTCTGTGTGCGTATATGTCTTTACGTACGAATATACACGGGTTTTGTTTAGATATGGAAGCATCTGCCAACTTGGGTAAATGTCGCTACTATTGTTTGCTGTATGACGTGTTATTTAACATTGGAAATTACTTGGCGATAACTTATTATTATTGTATTCTATATTTATAGAAGAGATTGAAGAGGAAATTAAAATCTTGCTTTGAAAGTTTCTTAAGATCTTCTTTAGGTTTGGAGTAAATTAGGTTTAAAGTTCTGAAGTTGCGTAGTCCCATGCGTAGCTGATTGAGTCAGTTGGGTGTGCGCAGCTGGGGCAATGATTAGTCGCGCATGCGCATAAAGGGTACTTTGTTCTAATATCAAAATGGTCATATTAAATGTTATTATTATTATAAAATCGCAGCTGTTTGCTTCGAAACTATGCGAAACCGACCTTTATACCGATTGACGTACCTAATAGGAGTAACCATAGATAATTCTTTGTCTAGCCTCGCCAGTCTTAATCCAATCAAGCGTGTGAGTAAGTCGACTTCATTCATAAGTCGTGGGAAATGACATTTAGCTGAGTGCAAAAATGAAAAATGTCAAACTCGGTTTGAGCCACAGACAGCATTAGCGTATAAAAAAATGAATTAACTCTCGACAAAGGGGAACAATGATTCTTTGTGTGTGTGTGTGGAATTTACTTACTAGTGATTGATTGCTAAATGTAACTTTTACTTTCTTTTTTTAAAGTATATGAATGTAGCATCGCTGTGATTAATTTCCGCTAATCGCGTTTCATTCTCTGTTTGCTTGCTCAATGTTTCGGTGCGTCGGTCTGGAGCGTGATTTGCGCATTTTGCTAATGCTACTAATTAGGCTACATTGGTGAGCATCGCCCGAAAAAGACGGGCCAATGCGGCGATGTCATTGCGCAAACACGAATTTCTCTTTTTTTCTCCTCTGTGTGCGACGGCCGCGGGTGCGCAACAAGTGATCATTAATCTCGTGCTAATTGCGCGCGCCTCGCTTAAATTCGACACGCGCCCGAAATCGAAGCGCGTTAAATTAGATTCATTGGTATTTGCAATTTACCTGCAGTGTGTATTTACAACGGTGTCCAATAACTGAATTGGCGCTAATTGTTCTTTGTTTTTCGTTTGTGTATTTGGTCACGGTGGCGCTTTTGCGAGAGAGCTGGAAAAAAAGTACAAGACCAATGAGGATGTTCCCCAGACTGTTGATTAGCACATTGTGCTAAATATCTCCAGATGTATACCGCCGCCTTTGGCTTGGGAGACTGGCAAGTTGTTTGGTTGGAACTTAGATATCCATCGATGCGTGGCGAAATTAAGTGGTAATCAACTTCACATGTTGTCTTGGCTTCTAATTAATAGACAGATCGTTCTTTATGTTTCGTTCCGTCTTGGTGAATGTATGGGATATTTGTGTTGGGTTAATCTACTTTGTATCCAATAGGATTTTTTTGTAGAAATATTTTGTGACGTTTACTATAGGCAACCAACCTGCCATGTTCTATTTTTTAATTCCTGTTTTTGAAATAGATACTGATTCTAGCTAAATTAGCTTTAGCTTAATGATTCACGATTTCATTGTTTACATGTGGCAAAATGATTGCATGCCACAACAGCTTGGCTGATTCAATCACAATCAGTGTTTCTTCAAAAAAATTTCTAATTTCATTTCTGGAATAGAAGAAAATAACTTAATTTAATTTAGTTTATAAAATATTTCGTTTAATACTGATCCTTTTGATGGCTTTACTTTTTCATATCTTTGCATAATAGAGCAAGAGAAGTGAACAGAGCAATTAGAAAGGGGCAAAGAGACAAACTCTTAATATTGCAATATATTTTTTGATACTGCTCACTTAGAAGCAGAGTGAAATAGACAAGAAATCAGTAAATGAAAATTATTTGCTGTCAGATCAGCTGATTGACAAGCTCTTAATATATAAAAATTTTACGGCTCATATTTTCGTCCGCGATAATTTCCGAAACCGCAGAAACAATTTTAATAAAATTTTGTGTAAAATGTAAAATTGTGACATGTACGTGGTTTATTCCAACTTAGAATAGAGGATAGTTTTTATCCCGTAATTTACCCTCATTGGGCTGGAATGTATTTATTAGTTATACATGTTTTTAATAAATGTAAACGAATAAATTGCATACCACCGCACAACGTTTACAAGTATTTGGGGCATATGTTAATTTAATATAAACCTTGAACTTTTTTTGCTATAAAAGAGGTAATCTTGGAACACCTGGAAAGCTACAGTTCATATGTACGGAATATATGAACTTTACAATATGTCTTTCTAATTTCTACTCTAGGAAAGCCATTCGGAAGGAGTGACCAACTACTTTCGGACATCTCGCCGTTGTAATTACCAAGTGTTTGATGTGGTCCCCAGCATCGCCGGCGGAGTGTCGTGTCGCGTGTGGCGTTTGTGACGAGTGAGCGCGGCGCACAGGAGGCGGCGTAGTAGTACCAGCCACCCCCTGCTGCTGTTGCTGCTGCTGGTCTGGTGTTGGTAGTGTGTTAGTGTGCGCTCGCGGCTGTGTGTTTGTGCCGCCTGCGGACCACCCCCTAGCTCGGCGCAGTAAAAGTGTCGCGGCGCCGGGGCTCGAGACGTGGAGGCGGGTGCGGAGGCGGTGGTGGCAGCAGCGGCGGCGGCATGGTCGCCAGCCAGACCGTCGACAATGACATGTACGCGATGCACACGCCCTACCACGTGCCCCATCACCACCACCACCACCATCATCTGCCACAGCTGCACGCGCACCACGGGGAGTACTATCCGGCGGCGGCGGTGGGCACAGAGCCGGCGGGCGGTGGTGGCGGCGGCGGCGCGCCGTACTATACAGTGCCGCCAGAACTAGCCGGACGACCGCCGCACATGTGCACCGTGCATGGTGGTGACTATGGTAGGTTATATACATCTAACATGCGCTTTCTGTACGTGGGTCTAAAACTCGCGGATTATATCTATTCAATATTAAACTACTATAACTTTCGAGGGTATTGTCACAGCGACATAATTTTGACAAATTTATAGAGGAAGTTGATAACTATTAAGATTAAGATATTTTAAGAATTTTTGGGTTTTCTCTAGAAGTATATAATGCGTTTGTTACGAGTTTTGCGTTAATACTGCATAATAATCAATTTATGCGCTGCTTTGACCTTAAATTTGCTCCAATTTCCCCGAAGCATTGACATTTTTACCCGGTGTTACGGTGTTTGCCCAACCTACGCCCAAATTACCAAGTCGTAAAATGTTAATTAATCACTGCACGCTTGCACATACAGAGTGGCGGCTGCTGCTACTGCTACTGTTGGTGCAGCAGCGACCGCTTGTTACCAACCCAATTATTAAATTGTTGAATCATGCGCGCCTGTGTAAAACAATGTGTCATTGCTGTCGTTTCTACACTGTGCGGTAAATTACGCTCGAAACGCACGTAATTTAGCACAATGCGCGCGGCATACAATGTTGCCGCAATAAAATGCGACAAATTGTTTAATTTGTCGACGCGCGCGCATCATTTGCATGCGAATGCAAAAAAAAGACAACACAGAAAGGAAAAGTTTATTACTGAACAACAACAAAAAACTACGTCGTTTTACAATTTTCAGTCTGTGTGAATAGATATGAATACGTTAATTATCCACCTCGTCGGCGTCGATGAAAGTGCGTTGCAACTATGTATGTATGTATGTATGTATGTGCAAGTTGTGTGCGAAATTACAATTATTTTAATACTATCACACATACGCTTAAATTACACACTTAAATAACAATGGGCTGGCGGTGTGCGCGCGTCCGCATTGCATAGTTTCTAAATTTACCAGTAACTAAAAGTGGACCAGACGGAACTCGGGCGAGTGCGAAACCGTCTCTTTGAAAACAAAATGAAAACAAAACCGAAAATTTGGTTTTTTTGCGACGCTTGTTTTCTTTTTCTTGTGCGATTAATAAGAAACATTGCAATTAAACGAGCGCATATTCTGCATTCTTTTGTCTTCTTCTTGTGCTTTTCTTGTTTTTTTTTCTTTCAATTAACAGGCTGGCACACTTCCTAGATGGTTTTAATTGTGCATCGTGTATTGTTATCCACTTCACTTGGTGCGTACCTACCACGCCCTGCACTTTTTTCCGCGTTATTTAATAGCGTCGTCGTGTAGTGGCCCGTGTGATATTTTTCCTCTTCCTTGGGGCGTTATTTTGCAAATTTAATTAGGCGCCTTTTACTTTGCGGCACCGCGCACTTTTACTTTCCATAATTGCCCACTTTTACTTTACGCGCAGCGCAGGAAAATGTCTCGTTCGCACACGTTGAGCGGGTTGCGTCGCTCTCGGATGGGACGACAGCTGACGCGGAAATGGCTGCAACCATTTCGGAAATGAACTTTGTGCGGTTTTGCCTCATCGACCGATTGGCTTCGCGTGCGTGATTAGACTTACTTTCCCGTAATAATTGGCTTTCAGGTGATGGCTTTTTCTATTCAAGTTGGCATAACCTTTACAATCGCAGGTAAACCGAATAGGAAGCCTAAGAAATAAATATGGCTTAACCATGTTTAAGAGTCACAGTTTAGTTTTTTAAGCAGAAATATATGAATACTAGCCCGCTCGGCAAACTGTGTACTGCCGGAATTAACTTTTACATCAATTATCCGATTCTGATCAAACACAATTCAAAGAAAACGAAATAATCATAGAAGTCGGTATATTAATAATTGAGTTATGATAGCTCTTACGGACGAGACTAAAATCCATACATATATATATATTAATATACGAAATCCTTACATTAATAAATATGCTGTGCAGAAGGAAGTATGAAAATCGGTTCTGTTCTTCTTGAGTTATAAATGTAATTACTTACACCAACCAGTTTTTTTATATAGATTGCAATTACTTAGAGGTGGTTAAAAGCAATTTAATATCATTTCCATTTAAGTTGTTTTTTTTAACGCCGTCTATAGCTAATTACGGATGTTAATGTCAGTCTAGCTGTAGTTTGATAGTATTTGATGAAGGAAGGTACTTGGTAAAATTTATTAGAAGTTGATTTCTGTCATGAAATGTCTTGCATAATCAAAATACTCGAAATTTACGTCGTCGTTAAAAGCTACATTTGCAACAATGTTGTCTTAAGTGTCTATCTGTACATGTTTACCAATCTTGCACATTTGCATATAATACCAATATTCTTGTCTGGACGTCTTCAACCGGTGACTTCATAAGTACCAAACGACACGTTTATCAGCCAACAAACATGGTCAGTCTCCACTCACATGTATATTCTTAATTCTACGTAATATATATTGCCATAGAGGTCACCGCTTTGAGGAAGATGTCAACGTTTAATTTTGTGTCCAATTCTCGGTTTGGTGGTTTTGGTCGTTAGTCTGATTGCGCGCGAGTCCGATCCAGACTTGGTATTGTTGCTATTTGCTGGCGATGAGTGACTTGCGCACTGAGTCGCAAGCGCATGCGCGTTGAGCTTCTCCATGCGTGTTGTATGCGTGTGCATGTGTGTGCTGGCTTGCGCGTCGAGCTGCGACTAATAAGCTGAAGGTCACCATCCGGTGCGCGGAGGACAACGGCATCCGCCGGCGACGCCAAGGTCGTTTGCAGCGAGCGGCTCGTCGCGTTCGCGCATATACATCTTCTGGGTGGCTCTCTTGCGGCCGGTGGGCATGGATGTCCGAACGTAGTAGGCCCCATCGCAGCCAACAGGAATGGCAAGAATGTCGAGTGATTATCCAAGCCATGGGTTTTCCTATGTGTCATCGTCTACAACTGTCAACCATTCCAAACAGGGACTTGTTTTTTTATTGGTAGTTAATCGACTTTGGATCGACGTTGATTGAATTATGATCTATAACTGTTGGTGTAGTAAGCGGACTTGAGTGAGTTGCTAGAGTAACTGGTCCCTTGGAATTGCAAATTTTATGGGTTTTATTTTATTACTCCCATTCGGGGACTCTTGTTTTATAAGAACTACTTGGGACCAATTTACGCCATTTTGAAGATGACCTTCAGTTTTAGGTCATCTTCAGTAGATGTCTCTAATGTGTCTACAACTAACAACCATTCGAAACGGGAACTTGTTTTTTTATTGGTAGATACTCGACTTTGGATTGACTTTGAATGAATTATGATCTATAACTGTTGCTACAGTTAGCGAACTTAAGTGAGTTGCTAAAGTAACTAGCCCCTTGGAATTGCACATTTCACGAGTTTTACTTTATTACATCCATTGTGGGACCCTTGTTTTATAAGAACTATTTGGGACCAGTTATTGCCATTTTGAAGATGATCTTTAGTTTTAGGCCATCTTCAGTAGATGTTTCGGGAAAAAATTATTTTAATAGGAACGTAGTTTTCAAAGAAGAAGCTTGAATGACAAAAAGTTGATATCCCAGGTAATAAATGACTCAAGATCTTGACTTAAGCTTGATTTATGTCGTGGTTTAGCTGTGGCCGGTCTGGTCATTTTGCACTGTTTGCATTGGTAGCCGTCCCCCCAATAGTGAAACATGTTCACTCTGCGCATGTGTTCGCTGCGGGTCTGCGTATTGAATTTTATCATTTGCATCGTTGGCCACTGTGATTCATACTATCCAACGCAAAACATGCCTAAGGTGCTAAATATTCCCCTTACTTCAACTACGATTCCAATCTTGATTTTCCTAGACTCAAGGTAGGTCACTTATGGAAATTACCATTATGTAATGCTATAAATACCGAGATATCTACGAGGATTAAGTACAGCAAGAGTAACATTTTGTAAATTGAGGAATGAGAGGAGTGTGTATGTGGAATAACAATTAGGCTCTCTAAGCCGAGTTCCGTTAGTATTGTTTTGCAATTGAAATTGCGAATTGCTTCGACCTATGCAGGAGGTGCTCGTGGATTCACGGTGCTTACTTGCCTCTAGACGTTCAAGAATGCGCAGTGTAGTCGCGACGCGCGATTGAGGTGTTAATTGGCCGACGGGGTAATAATTGCTATTTTCGTTTGTGCTTGTTCCGCAGGTCCAGTGACGGTGCCGATGGTGTCGACGAACTCGTCGCCGCCGATTGCGATGCCCGTCCAGGTGCCGCCCGGCCACATCGTACAGCAGATTGTCGACGAGAACGGCACGCTCCGGCATGTGATCCTCTCGCCGCAGCATCCCGCGCTGATGCCGCTCGCCTCGCATAACCCACAGCATTACGTAAGTTTGGTTATGTGTCTCTTTTTGAATCTAGTAGCGCAATGTATCATTGGAAATGAGATTATGAGTCATAACTTGATATTTGGACTTATAGTGAAGAATTCCAATAAAATTCGTATTTCTGCAGTTTTAAAATAATGGGACCAAAGTGTGACGAACCTTTAGTTTTATTTTTATAGTTTTTGTTTGTTTCTCCCAAGTTAGTTAAATATGAAATTATAATTAGTCATAACTTGATATTTGGAGTAATAGTGAAGTATTCCAACAAAGTTCTTCTATTTGAAGTTGTTACCAAGTTGAAGAGTAAAGAATAGTGGGACCAAACCGTGAATTTTTATAGTTTGTCACGAGTTGGTTATATATGAGATTATGATTGGAGGACTAACTTATAACCAACACCAATACTAACATGTTGATGTTCTTTTTTGCAAGTTGTCAGACTTGAAGAGTTTACAATAGTTTATTGGGGGCAAATTCTATCTTCGCTTTATTTTAGTTGATTATATAATGTATTTTAACATTAAAAGATTATTTTTTAAACATCACACTTAGGACTAAAGAATAATGTATTTCTATTAGCAGATCTTCAGATGTCTTGAGTTTATGACGTCTGCTAAATGCGTTTGAAGTATGTGCGGAATAATTTGCTTGCGCATTGAAATTTGTTTGCGTTTGAGATTGCGCCGGAGTTGAGAGAGGCCTGCGTTTGGGTTTGGGACGAAACTTTGCAAAACATGTGGATTTCGGAGCCATTTTCGCGGAAACTCGTGTGCGTTCATGGTTGTACGATAATTACCGTCTTGATTTTACGACGTAAGTTTAGAACTCCATCGTTTACATTGTAAAAATAGTAAATAATTTAAATGCGACCAACGTTTAGCGCAGTTCAAAAACGAAAAGTTACTCGACTAATGTTTTAGCAAGTTCAAGTTTTAGGCTTGTTTCTGCTTCCCGGAATGCGTCCGCGTCTGCATCTGACTCATGCGAAACTAGTCTAAAGTGGTATATTGTGTTGACAATTGGTCAATGCAAACATTCCGACCGTTGTATAACGATGACCAAGCGCGCTCGCGCCTGGCTGCTGATTGTACGAAATAAAAATATTGCTTGTGTTTGGCAACATCCGGGAATTTGTATAAAATGTCGTGCGTCATTTTTTTTATGTGCGTGTGTGTGACAAGACGACTTCGACGGTTTTTATTTTTGCTGCGGCCGGGTGCGATTTGCATATAGATGAATTTCTCCGTTCGGTCGGCTGCACCATCGTCAGGCTCTGGGTTGTGAGCATTCCTGAACGACGGCGACAATTCACCATTGTGTCAAATTCAATGTCACGCGCCTGTCTTCTTGAAGTTATTCCGAGTTTAATAACTAACGCCTTTACGACTAATGCGTATAACAGATCCTTTCGGCGTACCACGAGTCTGCTGTTATTAGTTCCTTAGTAATATATGTCGTTAGGTTTTCAGATAGCGCCATCTCTCGTCTCGATTTCAAGCTTTCAAACGTTGATGGTTCTGATTTGCGGTTGTGTTTGTATTTTTACGAGCTACTATTTCGATAGCAATGTATAGAGTGGCTTGAATTGAATACAGAGGCGCCCGGAACCGCGCCGAGAAAGTCAGACTTGTGTGTTGTATATCGGGGAGGTGATTGACCAGGCGCATTATTGCCGCAAGGCACAACTCGCGCTCTGCGCAGGCCAGCAGAGAGCAAAGAATGTTTCCATTGCGGGGCCAGTCAGTCAGCCAGCCTCGCGACAGCAGCGCCGGCTCTCGCGCTCGATTCTTGCGCTCGACTCTTTTGCTCTTTAACACACTTTGCTCTGCCGGGCAGATATTCCGATGCCACTACTTACTACTACTACGAGCCACTAAGCTCTTTGGTATGCTCACGGGGCGAGGACGCCATCCGAGCAGCTCTCAGCTCTCACGTAACCGGCGCGGCGGCGAACTGAGCAATTGCTAAGTCGAGGCGCGCACGCAACAGGGTACTGACCAACGAAACGGCTGATGGCTTTCATTTCGCCGATTGCCGCGCCATGCATGTGTTTGTTAATGGATTGATAGATTTCTTGGTTGGAGACAGACTTTGTAGCCGCAGTCCGGTGGAAGTGAATGTGTAGTCTGTGCAGTGAAGGACGAAGAACGGATGATACATTCCTCTAGTGATTTATGGGAGATAGTCTATTTATGTTGTATTATTGGATAATATTTCCAGATTTACTTTTAGAGCGTTTTAGTTATTTTAGCTTTTAGAATTAGTTCCCGTTGGTAATAAGCATGCAAAAGTCACGGAAGTGGATCGTAGTGACCGCATGATAGGTAATAGCGAATAATCGTAGATTCAGAGATTACTAATTTAAGATTAGACTAATCTATAACACAGAAAAACGTAAGTTATTCTAACCTAACTAATTGTAGATTTCCAGTATCACAGAGTTTTGAGTAAATCCAACTTGCCTAATCCAATCTAATTTAACCTAACTTACTTTAAACTATTGTAACTTAACCTAACTCAACTTAACCTGACACAACTTAACCTAACCTAAGTTTTCCTATCTTAATTTGATTTAATTGAAGCTTACTTAACTTTTATGGCCCTTATCTTTATAGGGTTCTTTTTACTAGGTAGTTTGCAGTTTTTCCATGTAAACCATCATTTTCTAAGTTATATTTCTGTAAATAAATTATATTCCTATAAAGCTGCGCCTGATAGGGTAATCTCAATGATTCTAACCTAAGTTATCGTCTTTAGGGATCGACCGATACCGATATCGGTATATCGGTCTTCTTGGCCGATATGTGAACATGATATCGGCCTATATCGGTATCGGCCTAAAAAATATATATTGCTTAATAATGCAATTCTAAACCCAGCAAACGCATAACATAAACAAACACCATAGAAACACAGGAAGTAAAAGCAAACGGGACTAAACCCCACACTAAAATCACGATCACACCACCAAACTCATCACTAAAATCAAAAGCACAGCTCAGTTGACGA
>JAODGA020001466.1:0-11350 GCA_027574885.2 Drusilla canaliculata | reverse complement strand
GACCCTAAGTAACACATGCGCAACTATACCTTCCTTTTCTTTCGCGCATGCGCATACATCTCAGAAAATGTCCATCCTCTAGTTCACTTCTAACAAGATATATTTACTGGCTGCATTTTTCGCTTAATTTGTCAAAAACATCACTTCACACAAGCCGGAACAACATTTAAGAACTGGGAAAAATAATTTAAAATTTTAGGAGTCGCTTGACTTTCTGAGGTCATGGCTGCATGTCAGAATGATTATGTGCTCATGTCATTTCTGACCAATAAACACACAAATCACAAACCTTGCCGAAGATTGGACCAATAAGAACGCAGCTTCGGTCAATTTATTCAACTAGTTGTGTTATGAACTTGTAACAACACTAGTGATTTCAAGTACCTACTCGTTATACCTTACTATCGGGTGAGGTATACAAACAAATGTAAAAAGAATAAAACTTTCCAATCCCACCACTCTAAAAAGAAACTAAGTAACATCTTTAAATTTAGAATACTATTATTAACAGATAGCAATAAAGCTAATTGGCACTAAATTATCCCAACAACTCCTTTATATTCAAATTCCACAGCTGAAATAAAACCAAACCACACTTGCCACAAATGCAGCATTCCATTAAAAAACATATCATCCAATTTAAAAATAGCGATAGCAGCCCACATCTGTTTCGCTATATCTTCCGCGGCAAGGTTACCGACAAAAACCACAAGTGTTCTTTCGATACACTTGTTCTTAGAAAACTAAAAACATCAACGAGGCGTGGTATTAACATTTGAAAAAGCAAAGCAAAAAAACCAGATACAGGTTATAAATCACAGCATGTGTTTCTCTGCAAGGCATGGCCCAATATCAAATTATAACGCTCACAGAGTTGGAAAGAAATGCAAAAAACTTGAATTGGCCATGACTATACTTCTTCTCATTCTTACCAACAGAGAATAACAATACACAAAAAACGTAGACATGAATTTCGGTAGGACTCTAACAAAAATGTGCCACAAGAAAGCTACCTGAAATCCACCAAAACTTCTTGCTTTTATTTCCCTGCTTCTATTGTGTTCATTTTAGGTCGAAAAATAAAGGAAAAGAATATTTTTCAGCTGGCATCACAAGAATTAAACCAGCAAAATTTGTATCCTATTTTCATACAATGAAAGATATTAAAAACTCTTAAAAGACAAAAATGGGACTTTTAAAAAGAATCAAGTTTAGATCTGTGTGTGTGACTTCAGTTAACCTCACAGTGTATCAACAAATATCGAGAATATAGGCCATCGGAATATAGGCATTGAGACACATATTTGTTGTGTCGTGCTGACAGTGCAACGCGTTACAGATTTTCGTTATTAATAGCATTTCTATTCAATGTCGCCGCGTGTCTATGAATGTTTATTGACAAGACAAACGGGATGCGCGTTGTGCGTGCGGATGTTGTGCACTGCGGACGTATAAATATTTCATGTGCTCGTTAATGCCCCTCGCAGGTAATTCTGTTTTTAATTTATTATCACATTTACGTTTATATTATATTTGTTTAGTGAAGTTTGTATTATTTAAATAGGCTATGTGTTGATTAAAATATTTTAATGATGCAGAAAATGTACATTGAAGCATTTTAATTAAACATTATATAATTAAAATGTTTAATTAAATGAGATTATTTTCCATTTTAGTGTCATTACATTATGTTAATAAAATATTCAACGATTCAATTACGCCAGGTAATTTTAAAAATATATTCAAATATTCGAACTTTGTATTTGGAAAAAAGATTAATTTCATCAAATTAATCAAAACCAAATAAAATGTATTAAGAATAAACCCCATATACAACACCAACGATAAAATGTCTCATTTGCAACCTATATGAAATGTGTTTGCATGGTAAGCAACCAACGATGTATTGTTAGCTCGTATTTTTTACATGCGAACATAGGCATATGTATGCTCATCTATGTTCGAGCTTAAAAAAATCTGCACGGTATACACATTAAGTACAAAATCATAAAAATATCAAATTTCAAATCGACGAATCCTATTACATCCCTTTATCAAACCGTATCCATAGATTTATGCTTATAAGCACAAAGACAACATACCGTATTTGACTAATGCATCCATCAGCCAGTGCAAACTATGAACGCAAATAACGTCGGCGCATTAATATCAATTAGTTTCGTTCACCCGCCGACAGTTGCCCATACCGCACGCAATTTTCGTTTCATTTTCACGCTGTCGTTGCCAGCCGCCAACCGCAACCGAAAAATACCCTCTTCTACCAACAAGAAAAACTTCAGCTGAGTAAAACTATTCGCTCTTTTAGACTGCATTTCGTGAGTTTCGGCTTTAACAACCAAACAAAATACGCTCTTTTTAGTACCGAATCGCAACTAGAAATCCGCTTTTAAACTTGTTTAACGATGGCAAACTGCCGTTGCATGCCAAAAACTTTGCTGGAGTTACCAGGAAAAAATGCAGAAATCACGTCATGCTAGATATTCCGAGTAATTTTGAAGGTATTTAATCATTTGAAAAACAAAACAAACAAAACGTACTTGGTAATAAAAAATAATAATATGCAAAATGTCGTGGATACACAAAGTCGGATAAATTTAGTTAAAAACGTAAATTATTTAAATTATATTTACTTGCTCATTGGTATAGGTACTAATTGAAAAGTAAAAATCCGCTTAAATTATTCCTAATTTATTTAATCTATACTTAACTTCATGTACATTTCCTTCATAAACATAACTATTTTAACAAACAGTTTTGTTAAACCTGACTTATCATAATCTAGGTTATTTCAGGTTATAATATAATGGAATTTGTCAAAATTTGATCGTATCAAATCTGCTATATTACAACGTAATAAATTGGAACAAATTTTAATAAACCTAACCTATCTCAACCTAACTTTACACCCAACCACACTGAACATATTTTAATCCAACCTAACTGCTAACTAAACAAAATTTGCTATAAGTAATAGCCCAAGCAAACTTAAGAAAACCTGATTGGTCCTAATCCATTTTAGCCTAGATTCAACTAACTAAGCCGGTTTTCTTATTAAACTTATTGAAAACAAGTCTGATTTACCATTAAATTACTTCCTTGTAAACTTAATGTATTTCAAGCTAAAACGTAGCACAACTTTAACCAAATATCTTATTCCAAACAACCTGCACTACCCTAACCAAGAACCTAACTAACCTCACACTAAATAAGAATAAGACAAGAATAAGTAAACCTATATCTAACATAATTTAATAGAATGTTCAAACAAAACCTGATATATTATCTGAACTTATTTAAATCCGACGACCGACTATACCTACCCTACATTTTCAACTTCTTTTTACATAATTAAATGTAATTTCTAAAACTTCATATTTATTTTAAACTAGAATATAGGCCAGCAGAATGCGCAGTTTTAATTCAAAGTTTGACTTTTAACTTTAAAGTATATTAATGATATGATAAAGTATTCAACATTCTACTATTAATAAAGTGCAGATCCCAATTTTAATATTTTTGAAAATTCGTTATACACAAAAGATAGGAAACTCTTAGGAAAACAACATTGTAATGAGATGGAAAGCCCTATCTCCAATCCCTGACCTTCTATAATACAATTACTATTTACTCCTACCATCACACCACCTCCTTGGAATTAATTTTTTTTTCATAGTTTCAAGATAGTAACATTTTAAGTATAAAATTAGATAATTTTTTGACAAACATCCAAACAATTTTAGCTGGTTATATATAGTGATATGAACACAAACAAAGTTAGTTGCTTTGTCTATGGAGCAGATAAATACAATTATAACAATTCATTAGCCATCCAAACACGTACACAATAGAAAATTCCATGAATTAAATCGTATCGCGATAGTTATAATAAGATTGCACGTAATGCGCATTATACACTAAACTAAAAGGAACAACGCCGCGTTTTGATGCGTCTAGCCGCATCGCCGCACGCGCTCCGCTAAACACGAGCAAATTGAATTACGCCGAGTGCACTAAGTACGTTGCACTGTTGTGCTGCTACTGCTGCTTCAGCTGGTGCTGCATACGCGCATATTAATTAATGCACTTTTCCACAGCTAGCCCACCACACACATACACAAACACACGCAGGACCACTCTTTGCAAATGGGCGTGCTTACTCTTTGCACTTACAACTCGCTCTTGTCCCTCGCGAGCGCCAGCATTGGAGCGAAATTACAAAACTCCTCTGTCGGCGTGATTTCATACGCTTATCATGCAAGCGTGCCGCGGGTTCGCGCGACGCATTGTAATCCAGTGCGATGCACTTAATTATGTGACAATATTCATGTCATGCGTTGATGCGGTGCTTGTGAGTGTACTGAATGTGTATATGTGTGTGTATGGTGTACTGCTGCGATGCAGCGATGATATTTCATGAATGCATGCAATGCGTGCACGGATGAAATGACCGCTGGGCCCCGAGGAATGTCATTCTTGCGTCCGGTTGGCAATGACGTCGTTGCGCATGCTGGATATAATGCGATCGTGTACATACTGCTCCGGCCATGTCGGACGACCGGGCATTGCCGCTGCATTCGATTTTATCAATTAACATGAAAATTTAATTACTAATTCAATTACGCGCTTTATTCTATGCATATGTGATTCAGACAGAGGATTCAATATTAATGATATACAGATTCCAAAATGTACATACTATGCTAACAACATAGCAAATATTAATACCGGTTCAAATTGTTATATTAATACTTCGTTAGAAAATGGTTTAAGTGGACGTTTTAGGACGAAAATACAGAATATTAATCTTGTACTATATGTTGTTCATTCAATAACATTGCAACATGCAACAAAAAGTCGTGTAAGTTAGAAGTTAGATCAGGAACAGTCAGACCTAGTTTTCTGATTCTCTTTTTAATTGATTTATCTTTGCCCTGAATAAAATCACAACCATTAAAACAAAGAAATATATAATGATGGGATTAAATTTCTCTTATATTTCTCCATATATTCATATTTCACTATGGAAAACACTGTCCTTATTTACAACACACCATAATCTCCCTAAAATAAAGAAGTATCCAAAATATGACTAGAATAAATAAACCAGAGAATAAAATGCTACAAATTAACAGAATTTCGTGGATAACAGTGAAATCAACTGCTCCAAAGCATTAGAAAGAATAAATTGGAAAAGATTGAAATGAATTGACGGTACATTGCTCAAAAATCTTTGGTGAGGTGAATTTAAGATGAATTATTTTGTTAGTATTTTTACTTGGTGCTCTTCTGTTTTTATTTGGTTCGACATGTTTCAACTTGAGAGCATTTTGAACTGCAAATGAAGTGGAATAAACTGACATAATGGACAATGTGAACAAGTATCACCATCTGTTGGTCCCTTTAAACGAAAAGACAAATCCAGTCATTTCACATTTAATTGTAAACTGATATGTAAATCCATCTAAAATACTAAGCCAGGTATTCATACTTGACGCCCTGTCAGGCTTTAGTTACTTTGAATCTAACTATGAATATTAGCAAATAATGACCAAATATAATAGAAAAATTGTAATAATAGAAAATATGAATATATCACAATTCCTACTATTGTAATTGCATTTTTGTAAAAATACGCCAATGTTAACAATTTAACTTAAAAGAGGTTACGCCCATAAATAGCAAGAAATCCATAATATTATATTCATAATTAAGATACTTTCAGTAGATATTAGCTTTATTCTGATATGGAATTAAAATTACAGATATATTCATAATTTAAATTACACTTCGTGTGAATTTAGTACAAATGTCGCACCAGCCATTTCTGGAAATTGATATCAATTGTAACAGTAACTTAAAACTATTGCAACATTTTTAAATAGCAAATTATTATCTGAACTTCTGCTTATTCTCATTGCCAAATATTTTCAATAACGTGTGCCAAGTGAACCAGCTCTGATTTATCATAACCTATTCTGACGTGACTAATTTGTACTTAACCGAATCAGTTTCATTATAAAGAAAAATAAATAAATATCGAATTAATATAATATAATATCAATTAATAATATTAAATCATCCCAAATTAACTTCCCCAAATATAGCCTAAACAGGCTTCAAAACAATTAGGATACAATTTAGTAAATTAGTAAATTTCATTAAATTTATGGCAACTCAATCAAAACACACACAGCCAATAGAGATAAATCCATTAATTATCCCAAAGTGCAATGGAAACAATAACTATTATAATGCCGAAATATTAGACTCAATATGATTTAAATTCAAATTAAAAATATATCAAAACAATTCCCAATTTCAAACCTAATTTAACACTTCTTTTGAAGTGACGCCAAAGTGATGACAGTTTCGTTTCGTCTTGGTAATCCTCTTAACTTATTAATCGTATTACCAAAAGCAAAATAAGAGGAGTTGAAAAACGTTGGAGTTATTTGACCTCGCCTAAATCAAGTCCATTGATGATGGATCAGAAAAAAGAGCTACAAGCAGAGAAACAGTTCAGGCGAGTAGCAGTCAACAAGCATCTTGCAAAACAAGACCAATTGAGAGAAGAGGCGTACCCGTACCCACTTGGCATCATCGCAAAGCGCGCACATTTTCATCAATTGCCCCCACGTGCAATTGTGTGCGTGCGTGGTTCAAGATCGTTCGCACGTACGCAATACGCATACGCAGTTCGTGGAACGCAAACCGTACGTGGACATCATACTCGCATGTCAAAGCATGTACAATGCGATACGACAATGAAACAAGAGGCAAAACACTCTTTTATTTTCCAAGTTACGCTCCGTCAGGGATACCAAACATTAAAAAACAGCAAAAACTCCACACAAGAAAGATTTGGTCCAAGTCTCATAAATTCATTCAAATTTCCCGCCAAAAAAACGCACTCATCTACAAATGGAAAATCAAAGAAATAATTCTTAATAATGCCAAATAGTTAATAGAGCTTTAAATGTGGCAACCCTGCACACGACTGACCTATGACTCGTTTATTACATCCACCATTAAACGTATATAATTATTTGTAAAGAAAGAAAAGAAAAAAAAACGTTTAAAGAATGAAATTTATTAACGTCAAGGAAAGATAAATAAATGCGTTATCTGGTATTGACACGAAGGCGTATTAATATTAATACGGGGAAATTTATTGTTGGCGAAATAAATTTCCAGCAGAACGTCTCGTGGATTACGCGAATATTTCCCGCGTGGAATTTATTGCGTTATAAGCAGTTGCGAGAACGAATTGATCAATATATCGACGAGTACTTTCAGCAGAAAAAAGAAGAATATTGCGCATTCATAAATTATTTATAGACAATTGCGTTTAAAGGGTTGAATCTTATTAAACCTTTAAATAAAACGTATCTACACTTTAAATCTTATTATCTTGAAAATTCAATATTCCTTTATACGCAATAACAAGACACTAAAGCCTAAGAAGCAGGGTTGAGTTGTTTCTCCCAAAAAGGCAAATATTGCCTAAAACAAAATAAATCGTGTCCGAGTTGTCCTTCGTCCAAGATTAGAGGTATAGTGAAGTTGTCTCAGAAAAACGTCTTTCAAAATGAGTATTATAAAAAAATTTGAACAGCAATTTATAATTTCGATATATAATTTTAAACCCTATACCCAAAAAAAGATATAATTAAGTAACTGAATTTAACATATTTCTACCTCCCTCTAACGAGAGATAACTCGACCGCTCGAATATAATTGCTTACGGTGCCTAGGGGATAAAAAGGTCAACAACCTTTATACCTGCGCAACAGCGGCTACGCGCAGACGCTAGCTAATTTGGTGTGGGGTGACACCTAAAACATGGTAACAGCGTTGATTGGTAGATTTGGGATGTTGTGGAGCGCTAACAAATGAGAGCAAGTAAAATCACCGCGGAAAGTTCACCGTACGAAAAACACCGCTGGACACTTTACCGAAACGACAATACACCGCAAGATATAGGTAAACAAAATGCACTTCAGCCTGTATTAAAATACTCTAGGTATGGTAGGATAACTTGTACAAAGTTATAAATCGGTTAGGTTAGATTATGCTAGGTTGGGTTAGGTTCGGGTAGGTTTGATTATAGGATGAAGAGGCGACACTTTTTGTTTACACATAGGCCTCGTTTGCAACGCAATTTGTTGTTTTTACCCGCAGTAAATTTTCCTGCAGTGATTTTTCGTACGGTGAACATTCCGCGGTGATTTTACAGCGGTAACTGTTCATAGAGACCTATTATCAAATATGTGCATGTGCTCATTAGTACGCGTCAAATCAATTCATGGACAAAGTGTCATGTTCCGCTTCTATCTGTTTCAGTTTTAGTACGAGGTGATTAATGACACTAACCATCTATTTCGAATTATTTATTAGAGCGTTAGCATGATATAGCGGTTTTTTGTTGAACATCTCGATAATAATGGTGTAATTCATTTTTAATGTCAACATTTTGCGTCAAGGTAAAATTTCAATTTATTTGGTACTATTTATATCTACAGTCACGAAGTTCAATGTCACTAACCACCACTTCCTTAAAATCATTTCACAGAAGAAAAAATGAATACATATTTCTATAAATTACTACCCATAACCATGTTGAATATAAATAAAATAATGCGCGTTTGTTTTGAGTATTTTGAGACTTTCTTCGAAAGCCTGATTATGAAACGTTAACAATTTCTTCAGAATTTTCAAACCCTAAGAAAAATAACCCTCGTCTCTAAAGTAATCCCATTTACTCGACCTAGATCTAGGAAACTCAAGGTTCAAGGCAACTAAAAAATGAGTAATTCCCCATGACGAATCGATTTTCCACTAAACACGTCGCTTACACCAAACACAAAGTTTGTGTAAAAATAATACCGACAGTAAACAAATCCATCCCAATGTTGTGCAAATATTTAATTTAATATTCACAGAATAAAACAAAAGAACAATACCCAAAACAAGCATATTGAATGACGAAACGCATTAATCATTGCGTGCCGGCGAGATTGCGACTGCACTCCATTGACTATTACCAATTGTCCATTGACTATTATTACAAACAATTGCCATTTCCATTTAAACTGAAATATTCTATTCAGCATTTCTGTATTGGCAATTGTGCGAGTTGTAATGACTTATAGTCACATAAAGCGCAAAAAGCCGAGACGACCGGATGAGAGAGTAAAACATGAAAAATGACGACACATCGCCTAGAAATACAGATAACTCAAATGATTGATTAAGCATGAAATCAATAAAGTCAAACGCACACGGAGAAGATACGTTTCAATCGCTCGCGTGAACAATATGCGCTTGGCTTGTGGATGACGGGTAGTAAAACGTAAACAGCCATAAATCCATCATCAAGTCACGTTGTGAGGCGTGGGTAATTAATTCTGACATATAAAGTTATAGGAGCACGAAATTTTTAACACAGAAGGCTTAATTTTTTGGTTTATTTAACATTGGCGCCAGTGAGATGTAAATATACTATCAATTTACTAGTTCTTCACAGAGTAATTACATTCGTTGCACTGCTAATCAAAAATGTTCTTATATTGTTAATATTCTATTATGGGTATTTTTGAATTGTCCTTAAATAAAAAATTATTAAGGTTTTTCAATACAATAGACTTAACTCAGTTTGACATAATATCTTCTTACACCTGCGCGCCTTTTCTTTATTCCAATATAATTCCAATACGCCCACTACTAACGCACGTCTATGTGTCCGACCGTGTATGTGCGGCCTAACGGAGGTCAATGACCGAAAGGTCATTGAACCCTCGTCAAAAACGAAAACGACTCCATTCGGGTACTTCGTAGACTACTCCATTAAAGGTAGCCCCTAGTTGGCTAAACGACCGCTTAGTTCCTTTAAAAACAAACACCCACTTTGAGGTCAACAACTCCGCAAATCCATGTTCAGCCTTTGTCGTACCATGGCACAATTTCAACGTTACCAAATGTTTGTACATTATCATGAGTATTATAGAGTTTTTAATAAATAATGTTCGTCATATGTTCATACAAATATGAAACAAAAGACACACCTTCACCTCTCGCATTCTGCGGCCAAGAACAAAATCAGTTTAGAATTCGATTAGAAATGAACATATCAAGAGGAAATGCTTGCGGTTATTTTTAGCGGCTCGTCTCCAGCGCGTTCCACTCGACATCCTGCGGGGAATTGCAATTGATTTATGATTGGTTTTTCTTCGGGCGCGGATTTTTAATATAAACCGAGACAGCGCTTGGTCGGGATTTTGTTCGATGATTTTTTTTGATATGTGGGTGTCGAGCGCGCACGCTGGTCGGAGAATAAATCAAATTGTAGCCAGTAATGGGCCGAACATGGGTCAAACATCACGTCCAGGCATCAATTGCTTCGTGGGTGACTTTCTGCATTGTCATGCGCCGCTTTCGCGATATTTATGAGCAGCCCTCGACGTGAAAAACACCCCCATGTCGTGCGCGAAGCGAATTGCTGTTATAAATCTCTCTCGCCAAAAAAAATGATACCTTGTTGACAAAGAAAATATCAATTTATGTAATGGCACGTTTCGTCGTTATTTTGTACTTGTCACTGACATTTTCGTATTCATTTGTATTGTCTTCCGCAAAGGTGTATAATTTAGTTCTGGTTAGGAAGAAATATGCTTAGTTTGATCTTTATTGGTTCATAAAAATCCGGCGGCACATATTGTTTGGCCGAGATCAAATTTGAAATGTCTACATCAATTTTGATGAAATTATGCATATAAAGGAGGGCGGGGCTAAAAGAGACCAGGGTAAATTGTTCCGATTGAACATTAGAATAAAATATTAATATATGTACTAAAAACGTTGTGAAATGTAAAGCGCACAAACGACCAACCATTTGAATTAGGCAACTGCCACCATTAAAATTAAACAGTGAAGACACGCCTCCCTCAGTCGTATAAATAAAGATATCATTCTTGGTATTTTCTGATATTTCTCGCCAACTTGAGTAATTAATATTCCGTTTTTTTATGTTTTCCTAATAGAATATATTTAATATTCGAATATAATACGCAAAATCAGTTTATTTATTACATCCTAATCTTCAATTTGGTCGCATGACAACATTGTTATTACTAAATGTTTCTATTTTTTGAGAGCATGCTGTTACTATTCTTTCACATTGTCTGCTGAAATTGTTACTTTAATTCAAGTTCAGGTAAAAAATAGGATTTTTGTATAGAGTGTAAATACTGGAATCATTCTAGATAGGGCAAAAATTTATCAATATACTCAAAACTGGTATAAAGATATACTTTTGTCCAAATTGTGATTT
>JAODGA020001442.1:0-12878 GCA_027574885.2 Drusilla canaliculata | reverse complement strand
TTTCTAGCATGAGCCTCGGCTTTGTGGACCAAGTGAGCAGCCCTAGCTTGTTGCACCTCAACAGTGTCAACTGGAACACCATTAGGACCAATCACCGGAAGATGTTGATGCTGTGCCACCAGAATTGGGGCAGCTGGAGCGAGAATTCCGGCAGAAGCTGCCGCCACGACGCAGGCAAAGACAACCTAAAAATATTGAATAAATTATTAAAAATATTAATAAAATACTACAAAACTTACAAAGAATTTCATTTTAATTTGTATTTGTTTTTGATAACCTCCTAGGAAAGGACTGTTATGAGACTGTGCCAAACAAAGTCGGCTCAAGTTTATTTATACTCGTGAGATACTTGTATTCTTGGAGTTCCACTAATGCAGTAGTTTGAAATATTTGTCTGACGATAGAATGTCAATTTAAGAATAAGCTAATTGTGAAGGTCGTTGGTTAAAATTGCTCTTAATTTACATGTGATACAAGATACAAATTTACATTTTGACCATGCTCTATGGTTCAAATATTGAGTTAATGTTACACTATATTATTGTAATTAATTCGCTCATAATCAAGTTTATACATTTAATATCAAATCATAGTTCATCTAATGTGTTATTATCAGGGATTAATTGATTTCTTTGGATTTAATAAGTATGTTTAGTATCTTCCGTGTTTTCTAGTACTCAAGGCCATCAAGAATCTTGGATTCTTTTAAAATGTGTAAATTACATTGTATATTAGTACAATTTACATAAATTGCATCTGTCGCATCAACAAAACAGGAATCAATGCAAATTTACTAAATAATGCAACAACTAGGGTTGTTAGAATGTATGGAGTGTGCCTCAGGTCACCTTGCAATAATAACCAACAATCAACATGAACCCACACCGCTTGCTTGCCGTTCTCTGTTGTTTAATTGTGAGCGTTGACAAATGAATGATGTAACTACATTTACATCCACGCCACTCCGTCACAACCGTGTCCGGGTTCCAGTACAATGTGTATCTGGTCAAACCCCGAGAATAATACCCTTCCGCACGCAGCGGCATGCATGGCGTGCGATTACGGTGTTTCCTGGGAATGCGTCACAAGTCATTCTATACAAGCTCGAACGACCAAGGCATGGCACGTGGCACTTGGCTTTGTGTCACGGCCGGACGCCATTCCTGCAGTGCTCATCGGATCTTATGAATGTCTAAACAACCTGACACCAGCAATATTCCTAACAGATTGCGCACACTTCATTCACCTTGTACCAACATTGTTCATTTAACATTACTCTACATTTATAACCAGCCACATAATATGACCTGAAAATAAACAAGCTTAATAAATCATGCCTATTTAGCATCCCTTCAGATCTAAATATGCAAAAGTTTTCATAGAAAATATCTTATCAGCTGTAATTTCACATTTGAGTAACTTTCTTCTGAGAGTAATTACATATTAAATTACAAGAGCATCATCCTTGGTAGCGGTGGCGGTGCCACGGTAAAATAACCCGGGGAGCAAGTTCGGGTTACAAAAGACGTCCGAATTCGTTTAAACTCGAACGGAAAGATAACTCGGAGAAGTTAAAACATCTGCAGAGCAACGTCGGCGTGAATCCGGCCAAGTGCTCAACTTGTGCAGCACGCAACTTGCACGCACAGTTGCCCTCTGAATAATTAATTTACTTAGTTCGCCTCTTGCTCTCACCAAATTTATATTCGTTATTTATTTAGCGGAGTGTATTGTTCGATAATCCGGATGATGCTGCGGCGGCGACAAGTTTCGTGACTCTGCCCGCTGCAGTGCAAAGGTCGCGCATTCAGCAGTGAATAGGTTCATTGTAATACGCAAAATAATATGACTGGAGGGCGGCAGGAAGAGATGTGCAGGAGCAAGTTTGGCTAGTTTGTTGTTGTGTGGGTATTGTTGGCCGATGAGGCGACGGGCAGACGGAGCACGTCTTTGCTCAAGTTAGAGATGATTGGTGTAACACGCTATTGGAATTAGATATCTGTTTTGGGTAGGATCTTGGCGCAAAGTTATTTTGGTGTATTGACGAATTGTTTGGCCTATATTCAAATTAGAGACGTGGGTGGAAATATGATTACAATACATAAAGTTATGCATTCAAATAATCAAATATAAGAAGTTTATTGTAACTTCTCTCCTAAAAATAAGTGGCTTTTACCGAAAAAGATGACGTTGAGCAACATAAAGTTCGTGGGACGAGCTTACAGAGATCACCTGATAAAAGCGTACTTTGTTTGCAATTGTGTATGTTAATAATTTATTGGGAAGACTTAAATTTGTTTCTCTGAAAACAACTAACGCAAACGAAGTAACAATGAAGTTTAGTTAAGCTAAGTAAACTTTCAAATATTGCAGAAACAACATATCATTACCAACACATCTTATTTTGAATTTATGTCGCAAGTTTGCGACTTAAAAAGCAATGCAATAAATCTTGAAACATCAAAATGTACTCTTGCAGTTTGTTTACAAAATATCATTTTTAAGTGTAAGATTTTTACCTATTTTATTTATATATTTGAACAATACAAATTGTTTTCTTTCTGTGACATTGATAAAATTCCTTGTATTATGTATGCGTCTGAATTTGTTTAGCCCTTCGGTCTGTCTAGATTCCACAGCGACATGTTTACATGAATGGTATTTTTCTAGTTTGTCGCAACGAAGGAAAACAAAAGCCGCTTTTAAGTCGCGCCTACGTTCACAATGAGCAAAAAATCCTTATTCCACGAACGTGCAAACTTTAGGAGTGAAAATGAGCTCCAGGAAACTCGAGCATTCTTCCCACACCCACACTTCCGGGTTTTGCACATGAGTGTGCATCCACTCCTAGGTGTGTCTACTCCTACGCGCCTATTTTACATACACCTGAAGTTGTTTCATCATCACTTAAGCATTGCGCTCGCACTTGACTGATTTTTATTGTCTTTCCGTTTTTCGGTTGCAGACCAACAACGCGCCCGAGCTGGATGCGTCGGCGGTGAATGGCACTGGAGCGGAGGAGGACGTCCCCTGCGAGTGGCAGTGCGAGCTCACTAACGAGACCGGCTACGTCGTCTACTCGGCGCTCGGCTCCTTCTACATCCCCATGTTTGTGATGCTCTTCTTCTACTGGCGCATCTACAAGGCCGCCGTGCGCACGACGCGTGCGATCAACCAAGGATTCCGCACGACTAAAGGTAGACCCGTTTCCAACCCAACCGCCATGCAACCCCTACACACATATAACCTCAATTCATAGCTGCACTATGATTCTAACTCCAGCCGGGTGCAAATGGAACACGAATGTGTAATTCATCTTTGACGTCGCGCTTTATTGGCGGCGATTAGAGGGCACGTGCGTGTGCGGGGTCGTATGCATGTGCAAATTTCAACAAACTGAGCGGGGCGGGAAATTTACCTTCAACTTTGATTAAACACCGCACATTTAGGCGCACACGGCAGCCGGCTGCCTATGTGCGTCTAACTAACCAACTAACAGACTAACTTTATTAGCCGGATAGCGGCGGCGCTACCTTAAGCCGCCGCCGGTCGAAAGCCGTAATCCAATAACGGTAGAAAGGTGCGCCCAAACACCAGGGGCTTGTGCCGAGGCAGGAAAGCTTTCCCTGCTCTACGCGGAACGGCACTCGTACTTTGTAGTCGTACACTCTGCAACTGCATAACTACGTTATGCACACACTCAGTACTTAGCTAATCCTGCGCCGTACCAATAATATCACTTTGGGTGATTATCATGGTTATATATGATCCATTTTAGGCACTCAGAGACTTATGGAACAATTTAGTAGTATCTATTAATAATTGATTTAATTTTGTGATAAAGGAATATTTTAATTTTGATTTCCATTGAATATTAGGTAATTGAAATTGATATAATATTGATTTATATCAAAAGACATTATTTAAATATAAATGAACTTTGATTATGGTTCATTTAAACTAAACATTTGGTTTACAATTGACTTTATAATTAGTATTTTATATCCATTTTATTTCTCAGAATTTCTTTTTTGGCTAAATAGCTTCTTGCTGACAGTTGTACCCCACTTCTTCTGAAAATGTTTATTGTGTAAGGGAAAGCCGGAGTGGCTCCGAATAGCAAACTCTACAGTTATGTATCTCCGGCTCTCCACATACGTCGCTCTGGACAAGGCGGTCTTAACTGACAGACAGAACAATAATATGTATACCACTATTACCAAATAAATTGGCATAATTTACTATAAGAGTAAAGACTATCAGTCCACAGTGAACTTTGTATAAAGACAGTCAATTGATTTCTTAATTAAGAGAAAACAAAAGAGAAAGTTGGTGCAAAAATTTCAATAGTCAAGTAACAACGCGCAAAGTAACATGACACAACTGGTACAAAAATAATAAGTTTATTTTGGTCTCATTGGATAGATTCATTCAAGAACCTAAAGTAAAGAATACTTTCATAAAACATTTATTACAAATTAAGTAAGTTTCGTTCATGTTTATAGACGTCCATAAAAAGTAATTTTGTTCTTTGTTCTTCTGTGAATGATTTGATTATAGTATTTATTTTTTTGTATATAATTAAACAAGATGCCGTAGGGGGTTGTTAAAGCATTGTTTATTCATTTATAATATGCATTTTCTTTATTTGTGGTTACGTTTGACCCGTTTTGTGGTACTTTCATTTAGACCCTGTAACCGTAATAAATAAAAATAAATAAAAAGAACTATAATAAGCAATAATCGGGTATACAAAAAAGTTGTGAATAGGAATCATAGTAGAGAGACAATGTGTTAGTTTTGTTCCCGTTCTTCCATATATCTGTACATTTCTTCTTTTGGTAGGTTTAAACAACTTAGGAGATATCTATTTTCAACGGAACCCATAAAATAGTTCTATTCAAGAAACCTAACTTTACATACAAAATCATTCCAAATAATCTTCTTTCAATAGAAACTGTAAAACCATAAAACGTGAAAAAATCTATCAAGAGCTATCAAAATACAATAGGGCCTCTTTCAAAGGACTAAAAACACAGAGAGAAAGACCAGATAACTAGATTTGTAATCGGACCAGATTGCCGCATAATTGTTCCCCAGAATCCCTCGCCCTACCGCAAACGGTTTGCGAGGTATTTATGGCGTTTCAACCGTCTTTTGTTTGAACTGTACCTAGTCTCCACTAATTAAATGTATAGCTTTAGAATGAAACTATGTTTTTTTAAATATAGTTATGAAATTTTTTAAACTTTATACATTTATTTATAGGTATATTTTTCTACGGTTTTATTCTAAAGTTAAATTTTCTAATCTAACGAAATTTTCCTATTTTTATTTAAGGAAACAATGAAAAGTTTGTTAAGTGTAATTTAAAATTATAAGTAAGATTTACGAGCGAAGGTGTTTACGATGGGCAAATGGTGGCAGAGTAAAACTGTGCGAAAACGATGGTTCTCGGACTAATTTTGTAGCGCTCGTTACTCACCGCTGTGGCGTCTTAATGCGGTTCCCGCAACGACTACATAATACACGTGCCCTCTCACAAGCCAAGGCCTCTTACACGATCGCTCATAATATTCGCCGGTGTCGTTAAGGGATTGTAACGATCCTGTTCAAGATCCGGCGCCCATAACCGTCAGCCGCATGTGTGTTCTACGAGATAATAAAAAATAGGGCTGTTTGCCACACGCGCTGGCATGTTGGTCACATTCAAAACCGGGAAATTCATGAATTATTTAGTTTCGCACACTCGCGCAGCGCGCAATAAATGTTTACGTGTCAAGATTTTTAGTTTTGGCTATGTTGTTTTAGGACCTGAGAAGCGTGCCGTGTGTTTGTATTGTTCAAGCCACCAGCTTGCCGCAATGCAAACATTCAATTTTTGTTGCGCGCGCGTAATGTAAAACAACATACGCGCAATTGGCAGAATCGAATTTTACGCATACCGATATCGTGTTACGTGTTTTGCTTACAAATGCGCGCCGCATTCAATATTCAAGAACTCGTGGCGCTACGCAAGACTTACATTCTCACAGATGCCGGTGCCAGACGCCGGAGGGTGGGTGGAAAACGTACGACAGGGAATTACATCTCGAGTTGTAAAAAGTATTCCGCAGGGAATTCAATTATTGTTATATGTCCTCGAAACTCGTATGCCCTTCACAATATATCTTTAATAATGTGTAGCATTCAACAATACTCCTCAAAACAACTCTTGGGTCAAAAAAGAAAAGTAATTATTTTGCGCGCCCGCTGTGGGTGTAAAAAGAAAATAAAGACAGCTCTGTGACAGGAGATTCGCAATGCTGCTTTTGTCATCGTTTTTCATTTTGATTGTGGACGTGCTTGCAAAAGCTACGTTTCTTTACGCGGGAAATATGCACGCAGCGATTCTCGGCAGGTGTAAACTTTTTCTCGGTTCTCGCGTCGGCATAATAAACAGCCCAAGGGATTACTTGCCGCTTTATGCGGGGATTTTCGGAGACAATGCCTGTCTGTCTGAGAATACGCAACGCTTATCAACCCATCTAGCTAAATTCATTCCAGTCATGGAAGAACTCACTGGGTACTTCAGAACTTAACTATGACTACTAGGGATTTTCTTCTTTGCAAGTTTTTTTCCAAGTTGTTTTTTTTTTGTGCCTGTCCTGTATCGGTGAATTTTGCTGAAGCTAGAAGGAAGCTTAAATTGCAAGCAAGCATACATCGCACGTACCAATGACGTCGTTTCTCCTAAAATTGTCTATAGCAGCAGATATTTTTTGTTTCAGGCACACGTGGTTTAGGCAATCGTTTCGACGAGCAACGCCTAACTCTACGTATACACAGGGGAAGGGGTTCCTCAACGAGACAACAACTCTATGGTTCACCACAAAGTAATGGTAGTAATAGTACAACCACGACGGGCAGTGCCTCACCATCGCCGCGAGGCAAACACGAGCGGGTCAAGATAAGCGTTAGTTACCCTTCTAGTGAAAATCTATCTCCATCACCTAATTTATTATCAGTGGTGCCATCCTCACCTACAAGTCAGGCTAGCTATGCGGTGCACTATAGTGTTAACGGCAAGGACACCACCTCGACGAACCTCTGTCGCAGAGAGACCCATCTAAGGGTCACACCACGTCTGCAAACACATAGACGATGCTCGCGACGTTCCTCAAGCTGTGACAGCAATGATCGTCTACCTACCAGATCACCAAGTCCGTCCATCTGCGAAGATGGTCTTAGCAAACCTAAGATCATCTCGAAACGGATGGGTAAGCGTAACATTAAAGCTCAAGTGAAGCGCTTCCGGATGGAAACGAAAGCGGCGAAAACGCTTGGTATTATTGTGGGCGGTTTCATCTTCTGTTGGTTGCCGTTCTTTACCGTATATCTCCTTCGGGCGTTCTGCGAGGATTGCATACATCCGCTGATATTCTCCATTTTATTCTGGCTGGGGTATTGCAATTCGGCGATCAATCCCCTCATCTATGCGCTGTTCTCGAAGGACTTTCGCTTTGCGTTCAAGCGTATCATCTGCAAGTGCTTCTGTAAGAGTCGCGATGCGCCGACGTCGCGGCGCGGCTCGGATGGCTCCCAGCTACAAGGGCGGCAGTTCCGCTCGCCTAGCTACAATATCCAAACGCATGGCAATTCGATCGGCGATGATAGCGATCCCGGCGGTGATCCGAGCGATTCGAGGTGACGACATAAGAAGCGCAGGAAATCGCAAATGTACCTGGATAAGGATTCCGTCTTCAAAGTCGCCATGTGCCTGTACGGCTGACGCACGACGAGGAGGCGAAGGAGCGACGGCGATGGCGGGCGGATCAAGGCGAGCGCGGTCTGAGCCAAATCCGCCGCAAATTGAGCCCCGCGCGAAACAAACAAACCGGAATTCATTCCGCATTCCGAGGATTACGGAGCGCTTTGCCTGCGCGCCCGCGGGCGCAGACTGACACGCACGATTTTTATTTTCATGTGTGATGTTGATTTACATTATTTGGAGAGGGAAAAGATTAACGACTTATAATTAACATTTAAGTCACGTAGTTACTATTAGCTTATATACGTATATCTGTAAAAATAGACAGTTTTAGTTTTATAACTAATACTTGTAAAAAAGAACTCCAGCCATCTAGAAATGTGGTTAAAACTTGCTATACATTATTTTGCTTAATAGTATATTACAAGAGATATTCTGGCTGTTTTTAATAGTAACTGTGGTAAATGTATAGAGTAATAATATAAAAACTATCATTGCACAAAATAAGTTTAACGCTTATACAAATTAAAATAATCTTGATTAAAAATTTTAATATTATTTAATACTTTTAACATTTATTGAAACTATATTTTTTTCTATACTAGACCAGAATATCTCATGTTTAAAAATTGCTCAAATTTGTTTTAAATAAAAAACCATTTTAACAAAAATAGAACGTACAAAGTAACATTAATCAATGATTATTTAATCAAACTATCGAGGCTTATGTTCCATTATAGAATTCCACAAAAATATAACTGAAAAATACAGGGTCCTAATGTTAGCTACAATCAATGTCTGGCACTGCATAATGACTTTATAAAAAGTAGTCTAGCGTATGAAGAAATGCGCACAGATCTAAATGTACAACATTAAAATGCACTAATTAAATCTTTGACTCTACATTTAAGTTACCATAATCTAAAGTACCAAGACTTGAGTAAAGCGATACATTCTATAAAAACTGGAGTAAAACAAATGTAAATAAACCTGAATTAATGCAAATTAATTTCCTACACGTAAGTACCCCTAATAAAAGGCTGTGTAAGTAGCCAAATAACAAGCTAGCATAAAGTATCTAAATATTATATTATATAAATAATGTGTTGACTGTTACAATTTACATATTTATTAAATATTTATTATTTTGTTACCTGTGTTTGAAAAGTTTATAAAAAATTCCGTTACGTTTTTTTATATGTAAATATTACATATATATGTGTCCAGTGGATATTTGCTTAGTCAGAAAGTCAATTAATTTTTCATTATTCTTAAAAGCATTTTTTGTGGTGCAATTTTGTTTTTCTCATGTACATATAAATTATAAATGAATGTATAAATTATTGAATGTTAATACTTAAATGAATATATTTGCTATCTACGTGTGAACAGGTTACGTGTGAGCGAACAATGTGTAAATTTGTAATTGATTTATGTCTGTACAAGAGCTGTAAAATTTACATTGTCATATACATTTTATCACCTGTTTTAAGGTGTATGTTAGATATTTAGAAAGTAACTTTTGTTTAAACTGTTATTAATTTATTAAAATTTAATATTTACTGCATATTTTTTTTTGAAACGGATTTAACTTATTAAATATGATTTTTAGAAAAAGAAACGCGCTGTATATATTTATAAACTATGTTTTTCTGTAAGAAAATTAATTAAATAATATCTTGTTGTGGTATTGCAAACGATAAATTTGTACATACAATGTAACCGCTTTAAGCACTGTTGGTATATGCATCCAATTAAGAGAATTTTATTTTCAATTAGCAAATGGAATTAAGCTGAGATTGGAATAGGTGTCATCTGGCTGAATTCATCAACGACGCTCGCAAAAGAAGGAAAACGTGAAAAGAACCTAATTAATCGTGCCTTTTGTTGCGTTCGCATTGCCTAATCAAAAGACGTTTTACGACTTCCGTTAATCAGTAAATCAGATTTACAACGCAATTAGCAGGCAATTGAAGGTGTGGTGCAATCAATTGCACTTTGACGCGAGCCGGGCGCCAAGCGTCTTTCGACGGCGACCGAGCGCCGACAAGAACAATTACGAAGACGTTGACTTGATTCGATTATCGCGCAATTAATGTACGTTGGCGCTATGATAGCTTTCAATTGATATACTATAACCTCTCTTAAGCGGGTCTAATTTAAATTCTCATCGATTTAACCAATTTTTAATATCATCTTAATCCAGAAAGTTTATAAATCTACAAAATGAATTATAAACGTTTATTGCCATAGTGAGCTCAAATTTAATATAAAATTAATTAAGATTAAAAGAGGTTATAATATGTCCTTACTGTGCTTATTTGTAAGCATTTTAAAAACAATCATTCTTGTACAAATAACTAATAATATCTGAAATAAGACACATAAAAGAAATGTAAACATATTGTTAAATGTCTCATATACGTGTACTTATGTGAAACATAAAATGCTATTACATATTGGTTTAAAATGATGGAAGATATGTGCAGAAATAAAACCGTATATAAAATCGAGATGAAAAGCGTTGATTTTTTGGGTGGAATTTAATTAATTCCGTGCGCCAAAAACACTCCTCTCTTGGCTCGTTGGTGTTTTTTGCAGGTGCAGAGAAGGCGTGCTTGCTAGACCGATGCGCATTGAAAATTCGATGTGAAGCGGTGTGTAGTGATTGGTGGCGAACAGAGCAGAGAGTTTCAACTCGAACTGGTGGAGGAGCCTGGTAACAGTGAGTGGCAACCCGCTTCGTATTTATAGAACTATTGAAAAAAGCACGCACGTTGGATAGTTACAATAGGTTTACTTGCTTTCATGGAATTTAATTTAATTGTATGAGCGTATGTTGTCGCTGTGAAGTCAAGAGTGAGAGTATGCCAAATCATGGTTGTTACTACTAGATTGGTATGAAAGAGAAAATTAAAATATTACAAAATTTAGAAGATAGATTTAGATATGATTAAAATAAAAAAATATTTTTTTATTGTTTGATGAGCTTATAGAACTCATTCTGAAATTTTGAATATTTAGTCATTCAAGTCTGTTAAACTAAATATGAAAAAACGGAAACGTAAAAGTACTTTACGCAACGAGTTAGGTAACGATTCACGCGAGAGACGTTTGTTTGAATTATGAGCGAAACGAGTATTAGTAAATAGAAAATTAAGCATAAATCGTTACTGGGCAAAGTTGTGTACAACTATTTTTTGATTAACTTGTCCAAAATATCACTTTACACCAAGCATATTTTAAGAACTGCACACAATAATTGTCAATTTTAGAGTTAGGATAGAGTTGCCAAGGACTCGTTGTTCACTCACACATACGCATGAACGGCATTGGTAAACAAAGTTAATCTAGTTGTAGTAAACTGTTGGGTATTGTTTCTGTATTGTTTATAACCTATGAAGCAATTGCATTCTATTATTTCCTTGTTCATACTCTGTCCCAAACGTGTTGCAGATTGTAATACAAATAGTGTAGGATTGTAGAAAATCGTTGAGAATCATGGAGATTTAATTAACCACGACGTTACTATTTATATTCTTGCTAGTTCGGATAATTACTTTTTTTAGTTTAGTTTTATTTAGAATATTTATCCTTTACTCGTTAACATAAATAGACGTTATTACACTGCTTACTGATGAGTTATAACCCACTTTCAAGCAAAGTTTGCGAAACAAGTCTTAGATTGATTTTTAAATAACTTTCCATATATTTTGCTTTAATATAATAATTACTGTTATTCTGTAAACTTGTATACTTGTTACAAACCATGAGTAAAATGATATTGTTTATTTTTGAGAAAGCATGCACATTAATTGTGTTATTAAATTAATAAATTTAAAACAAAAACAAATTTAATTTTCAGGGTCATTAAATAATTTTATTTCTATAATATATTTACATTTTTCTATATAGTATATGTTTGATTATATTATAGAGCTTTAGATCTTGTTCAAACAAAAGATAAAGAAAAATCATATCATGAAAGAAAATAAAATATGACCTAGTAAATATGGTTGTCCTTTTATCTTAGCTGTTTTTTTCAAAAAGATATTTCTGAAAGCCTTGTGAAACCATCTGAAACACCAGATATTTACCCACTGCTACCGCTGGGCATGTGAGGTGAATTGTAAAGCGATGTGATCGTTGCACACACGTCTACAATGTCAGACACATGAATATACTCTACGATGTCTACGTGATTCCCTCAAGAAGAACGTCGTTTCATAGAAATAAGAAAAACTACGGGCAAAGAAAAATAACTTATAAATGTTATTGGTGGCGGCGCTCTCTTTCGATACACTCTCTAATCCTATTTGATGCGTCACGTAGACTCACTTTAGCTTACACCAATAAAAATGACAGTTTAAGCCGAAAAATCTTCAAATCGATACAATTATCAGATCAGAAAACACAGATACACACAAAATGTCAGAGAGACTGTTTCTATTTTTAATACAACCTAAAATACATAAATAATCGCCTATATAACATTTTCCAATGGAATAACTTTGCTATTTGAATGGCTTTTAAATAAATTTGCCAGTGCATATTTCATCATAACAAACGCAATTAAAATGCATGCCATTGTTACGTAAATTAATGGGATTTCGTAATCGGGCATTGTCTGACAGGTGATAATCCACATAAACTGCATCGTCAGGTTTGTCGGAATTGCTTTGCTTTTCAGCGCAATGTTATCAAAAATCTGCCATAGTAGCAATGTTACCATTACAACATTTCCGAAGGATACGATCACATTGATCAATGCGATAGGCCAAATCCAGGTAATATCTTCACGGACGCACAGCATCACTTCCACGAAGAACATCCCAGAAGCACTGATGTAGAACACGCCTTGGATTAGTTTTGTTATTTCCACTTTACGCACCAGCAACATCAATAGCAAAACAATCCCTAACTGAAACATATAAGAAATGGAGTTTATTAATTTATCTAAATTTAGTCTGATCAAATCACAGCTTAACTGAATCGAATCTTACTCAAACTAACGCAATTCAACCAAATCCAACATAACCCAACCTAACCCAACATAACTCAACCTAACCCAACCTAATCCTACCTAACCCAACTTAACCCAATCTAACCCAAACTAACCTAACCTAAC